>OZJO01001361.1:0-20504 GCA_900406225.1 Acrobeloides nanus
ACCGAATTTTTCTATGTTCTAAACACACTGATACCACAGAAAAAACCTCAGCGGTGTACTTTCGGCTATGCTAATAAAAAAAGAATTGAGTAAAATGCTTTTTTCTATAATAAGTTATAACGATTTTTCTCTCGAAAATTATCGTTTTTTGTATTTTTGACCTCCAAAATGATTTTTCCAGTGAAAATGATGTTCTACAAAGTTGCTCCTCATAAAATTTCGCGTTGAAATGACTCATAGCCGTGATCTCAGGAATGCAATGGGCTATCGCTCTTTCTAAATGGATGTAAACTGACTGAGATATGGCTATAAATAGATAATTATCGCTTTAATGTCATCTAGAATCAGAACAGGATCGTAGGGTACTTTCCTTAGTCAAAATCAAAAAATTCTTCAGATTCGACTTCCTCATGTCGAAAAACCCCCAAGTACAAAAAATCAGACGGTTTGTTAAAAATCGATTTTTCCCCCTTGGGTGACCAGAGGGTATAAAATTCAAATTTTCAAAAAAATTTCAAAATTGGCTGATTTTTAGTACACGGGAGTTTTTCGACATGAGGACTTCAAATCCAAAGGAATTTTTTGATTTTAACCACGGGAAAATAAGATATTTTAAGAAAATTCACGGGTTAAGATCAGTACCCGTATTCATAAAGATAAAATCCGCGGATAAATCCGTATTCATAAAGATCAGGATCACTATCCGTATTCATAAAGATTTTTATTTTGAAAAATATCCGAGGATATATCCGCGGATCACCATCCGTATTCATAAAGATAAATCCGCGGATTTTATCCTGATCCGCGGATCAAAATCCTTATCCACCTCCGGGGGTGGATAAATCCCTGGATATTTATTTTTATTAAGGTTTTTCTTCATCGTCCAAATGTTTTCATATGATGTTCTACAAAGTTGTTCGCCATGATCTCAGGAATGCAATGGGCTATCGCTCTTTCCAAGCGGATGTAAACTGACCAAGATATGGCTATAAATAGATAATTATCGCTTTAATGTCATCTAGAACCAGAACAGGATCGTAGGGTACCTTCCTGTGGTCAAAATCAAAAAATCTCCAGATTCGAGTTTCTCATGTCGAAAAACCCCCAAGTACAAAAAATCAGACGATTTGGAGAACTTTTTGAAAATTCGATTTTTTCCCCTTGGGGGACCAAGGGGTTAAAAAATTCGAATTTCCAAAAAATTTTCAAAATTGGCTGATTTTTAGTACATGGGGGTTTTTCGACATGAGGACTTCGAATCCGAAGGAATTTTTTGATTTTGACCACGGGAAGATACGATATTTCAAGAAAATCCGCGGCTTAAAATCAATACCCGCGGATCAAAATATCCGCGGATCATGATCTGCGGATCGCTGATCCGCGGATAAAAACTTGATTTTTTGTACTTGGGGGTTTTTCGACATGAGGAACTCGAATCTCAAGAAATTTTTTGATTTTGACCACAGGAAGGTACCCTATGATCCTGCTTGGAAAGAGCGATAGCCCATTGCATTCCTGAGATCACGGCGAACAACTTTGTAGAACATCATATTTTATGAAAACAATTGGGCGATGAAGAAAAACCTTAATAAAAATAAATATCCAGAGATTTATCCATCCCCGGAGGTGGATAAGGATTTTGATCCGCGGATCAGGATAAAATCCGCGAATTTATCTTTATGAATACGGATGGTGATCCGCGGATATTTTTCAAAATAAAAATCTTTATGAATACGGATAGTAATCCTGATCTTTATGAATACGGATTTATCCGCGGATCAGGATAAAATCCGCGGATTTTATCTTTATGAATACGGGTACATGATCCGCGGATATTATCCTGATCTTTATGAATACGGGTACAGATGCAGAATTCGGATTCTGAATTTTGAAATTTGGGATTTTGAAATTTGGGATTTTGTAATTTGGGATTTTGTAATTTGGGATTTCGTATTTGGGATTTCGTAATTGGGATTTTGAAATTTGGGATTTTGACTAGTAATCACCCTTTATATAGCCACCTTTGTTTATGTTAGACTGAATAAAGATTTTTATCATTTTAGACAAATAAATTGTTTTAAACTGAGCATATTGGACAGCAATACAGCAATCGTCTTAGTATTAATAGCTACCATTGTAATTATAATCCTTGCCTCCTTATTATTCAGCTATATTCATTAAAAATGATCAAAATCCTCTTGATCAAGAACAAATTATCCAGCGACAAAACTATCCTAATGCAGAGAGTGTTGTATGTAACATTATTGGTACAAACGGTCGAACTTACTGTCATTTATATCGTACCTTTATTTACAGGGGTTATTTTGGTTTTGGTAAAATTTCAACATGCATCAAGCTTTTTCATATTCACATTGTTTTGTTTGAATTCTTATGAGGTTTGTAATTATTTAATAATTTTTATTAAATATTTGGAACTTTTTGATAAGAAAAATGATGAGAGTATCTGGAAAATTTAGAAAAAATTTTAAGTCTAAAAATGTAATTGTTGTTGCTAGTGCTAAAACTACTACTATAACTAACGATAGAAAATAAAGTTTTTATTGAGTGAAAATAAAACTATACTTTTTTATGCCAGATATTTATAAATTGAGTGTGTTATTGTAACTCAATAATAATCACCCAAGAAGTTGTACAAACCTGGTTTTCATAAAAAAATTTATCTGATAGATTTGAGACTAAATTAGGAACGTTATAAAAAGTATAAAATATATAAATTTATGGCTTATAAAATGCCTCCTAAAAAGATGACTTAAACATAAAGTTCTAAACAGCATAGATGTTGAGCAACACGAAAAGATGATATGATTTCAGACCAATAGACAGCTCTTTCTCGCATGTGAAAAGAAAACGTAGCTAAAGCGGAAAGAAGAAACATAACAAAATGACACAAAAATTGATCTTGATTGAACTTGAGAGAGATCACAGATTACTCTCAACAACTTTTGAAGATATAGCATCGACTATCCGAGTACCCCATGTATTTCTATTAACTAATTGTCCCAAAAAGTTATTCATTAAATTACGGTTCTTCTCATTTTTAAGAAATTTTCCAACTGCCATTGAATTCTAAAAAATGTTTTAAAAAGGGTCTTAGAGTTGGAGAAATTTTTTTATTATCTAGAAAAATATTTCAAATTTTTGCAAAAGACGGTTTTAATCTTTGTCAAAACCCGTATTTTACACTTTTGCATTGGAAACCCTAGCTTTGCACAAATATTGAAAGATAAAAAAAGAAGGAATTTTATACCGTTCATATATTTCTAATTAAGATACGATATCTCGAAAGTTCGAACCTAAGTGGCCGTAGTGTTAAACAGTTCGAGCGCCATCCAAATTGAATTTATTTAGTGAGATTAACGCATTGGAAAGTTTTTCAAAACCATTTCAAGTCAATCCAAGGAACTGCATCAGAGAAAACCTTGTCCGAAGCTCAATACCACCGATTTTACGTTGATTTTTTAAATTTTCTAACTTGTTTAAAAAACCCTAGATAATTTTTTTAGGCCAAAAAATTATCTGGCCGATGTATTCCAATATGGCGAACATTTCTAGCGCAATTTCGAAAAAATCCGAGAAAAAATTTTTTCAACCTCTCCCACTACGGCCACCATGTAAAAAGGCAAAAAATTGAAGTTTCTCGGATTTTTTTGACTACGCTAGAAATGTTCTCCATATCGGAATATATCGGCCTGATAGAAATTTTGGCCTAAAAAAATTATCTAGGGTATTTTAAACGAGTTAGAAAATTCAAAAAATCAACGTAAAATCGATGGTATCGGACAAGGTTTTCTCTGATGCGGTTCCTCGGATTGACTTGAAATGGCTTTGAAAAACTTTCCCATGCGTTAATCTCACTAAATAAATTCAACTTGGATGGCGTTCGAATCGTTTAACACTACGTTCGAACTTTCGAGATATCGTCTCTTAAATTTTTACACTTACAAAATATTGGTAGGAGTTTCGGTATTTTTGTGTATCATTAAAACTACTCTTTAATCCCTGTGCATATGTATCACCTATACCATAAATTTTGTGGATATCCCATAGCCCAGCGATTTTACATCTAAAAATTTTAATGTTAAATATTCTAATTGAATATGCGTTTTTAGCAATACCGTTGCGATAAACTGTTGTATATTGTTTTAGCATCTTCTTCGTGAATACCCATGGTTTGAAGATGACTAATAAAATAGGACTCATTATATAATAAAACCATTCCAGCAAGTTCATAGGCCTAAAATAAACAAAAATATAGATAAAATTTTAATCTTACTTTTTTAATATTATTTCTTTTAAAGTTTATCAGATAGTTTTGCGCTCCCGGAATTATGCTTGGATCATTGTCGCCAAGTGGAGTATTGGAAATATCTGCGACGATGTCTAAAATGTAAATCTTTACTGATATGAGCGCCTCTGATAAAAACCATTAATTTTGTTTTTTTTAGCTAAAATTAGTTTTTATGTAGATTCATTGTTAAAAAATTTAAAAAAATAATTTTTTGAGATTGGGTACAGAGCGATCATTTTGGTCTGCAACATCAATGTTTTTAGTCGTTCTTGCACCCCCTCTAACGAATTTCTATGCGGTTTTTTTAAAATTGTAGCTGAACAATGGCCGAATAAATGCTGATAAAAATTTTCGAAATCCGTTGATCCTAACATTGGCAAAAATTACTTTGAAGTTTTCAAAGTCGATTTTCTTCACCTTAACAAAATGTTAGAAATTTAATTTTTATGAAAATACAGAGCTTTAGTCCCTCTAACTCATGCAAAAACCCGTATATAAAAATTATTTAACAGTGGCGAGACATTTGACTTTGAAGTTGATAATCAAAAATGAGTTTTTGCCTCATTTTTGATTATCAACTTCAAAGTCAAATATCTCGCCACTGTTAAATAATTTTTATATACGGGTTTTTGCATGAGTTAGAGGGACTAAAGCTCTGTATTTTCATAAAAATTAAATTTCTAACATTTTGTTAAGGTGAAGAAAATCGACTTTGAAAACTTCAAAGTAATTTTTGCCAATGTTAGGATCAACGGATTTCGAAAATTTTTATCAGCACTTATTCGGCCATTGTTCAGCTACAATTTTAAAAAAACCGCATAGAAATTCATTAGAGGGGGTGCGAGAACAACTAAAAACATTGATGTTGCAGACCAAAATGATCGCTCTGTACATATCATAGATGCACAATGAGGGAGGGGTAAGATGTTTACAATGATGGGTTGTCGACCAAATTTGACATTTTTTACAATTTTTGAAAAAAATTTGTAAAACATAAGGGAACCCCTTATATAAAATTTTTTAAATTGACCTCTCATCAAATGATGCATTGACACCTCGTCATGATGAGTTGGTTAGAGAAGAGTAACCCCTTTCAATGTGCATCTATGGTATATATTGTTACCAATCACTCTTTAATAGTGTAAAATCATACTATATGCTTGGCGTACTTGTTCTACTTTTTGGTTATCTCCTTTTTGATTAGGAAATAATTCAGTATTATTATTAAAGTGAACTTTTTTAACACTTTTCACATCTTCCAGTTTATCATGTTTAGGATCTTCAACTTCACTTTGCAGATTATCGCTAAAATTTAAAAAATTTTAATAAATAAAAATTCTTATTATAGATTTTTAAAGGATCTTGATCACAAGAAAAAATTTTTTCAAAACCATTGTCCTTTAAATTTTCAATCAATTGTTAATTTAGTTACTTTTCAAGTCCATTTACTACTTTGTTGTTCATTTGACTTTGCATCATTTTAGCTAGCTCTTGCTTTAACTTCATATTTTCTAATTCTAAATTTTCTATTTTTTGCCTTTGTAACTTTTCGTTGTCTTCATCCTATAAATATCATAAAACATCTTTAAAAATTAAACAAAGTATAAAGAACTTGTCCTCATCCAATTTGGAAGGGGCATACCTGTACAACCCCTTAAAAATATTTTTACGACGTAATTGCATGAAATCTTTAATATAATTATTTTAATTTCTATTAAGACAAATTCAATTTTTGAAAATAGTTTTTTTTTCTTAAATAGATTTAAAATTTTAGATTTTTTAAAAAATGGTCCTTTGCAATGCGCTTTTTGGATCTCAGACTCCCCCTTCCTGATCACGTATGGTTGGAGGGCATCGGTTTTTTGCTACATCTATAGGTCATTCGAAATGTCAAATTGAGAGGGGGGCTTTTTTTCGCTCCGAAAAAGAGGACAAAGGCCTGGAGGTATTGCACAAAAGTAAAAGTGCAAAGTTGAAAAAAATGCACTAAAAAGCGCATTTTTTGTTCAACTTTGCACTTTTCATTTTGTGCAATATCCCCCTGGTGATAAGCTAGTAATAGTTATTTTACCATAAGCGTTGTTTCGTCTTCAGATAATAACTCTTTTTCAGATAATAATTTGTCCGGATCATAATCTGGGATATTAGTAACTTCTTCTTTTTCAATTTCGACCTAAAATAATACGATTAGTAAAATACTTTATCATTACCGTTTCATCTTTAATGTATTGATTAAGTAGTATATTGCTATTTAACTCAGATGCTTTAGGGCGATTTTTGGGCTCCTCTGACAGCATTTTTAATATTACATCATCAAAAAAATCGGTTCTTTCTAAAATTTTTTAGTTTATAAACGCCACGGCATCACAAGTCACTGACAAGAAACGATCGCAATCGGACATCTCTAGATTTTAAATTTAAAGTATTTTTTGGGTTCTAAATACCTGTTATTTTAAATGCTTTTCAACATTTTTTACTAGAATTTAGGGGGAAAATTTTTTTTACATGCTTTTTACTTAATGAAAAGACCTAGTATTCCCGAAGGTGAAATATTTTGTGGAGAAAATTAAATAGTTAAAAAAAGCGTTTTGATCCCTTCACTAAAATGACTGTATATGACTGTAATTGGCGAATATTAGGTCTTTTCAAAAATTATTGTAAAAGCAATTAAAATGATCAATAAAATTTAAAAAAGCAAAAAATAAAGAGGGGATGCTTTTTTCTGAAGCACATTGTAACAGGGGCATAGACATTATCCAGTTTGGAGTGAGGCTATATAACTTTTAAAAAAGGGGCATTTTTTTGTCAAATGGCAAAAAATGGCCTAGAAATGGGTTAAAAATTGCAAAAATTGATATTTTTGAAAAAATTTTGATCCTTAGATGAAAATTATAAAAGTGGACTCTTATGTAATTTTTCATCCTTTGAATTTTTTAAACCTTTTTTAACCATGGAGATATATGCGCCCCCTGTACCCCCCCCCCTTTAGGTACGTCACTGTTTTAATTTTAAAATTTAGATATAACCGATTCGATCGTTTCCTATGAATTACTATTTATATTCAATTTAGGTAATTCATCCCAAGGGCTAGATTTATTTTCTTTTTTAAAACCTGCTGCTTTGTGTCCATCAGTAAGGAAATAGTAAAAGACCAAACCAAGAATATAGATATCTGATGATGGACGCTATAATGATTTTTGAATGTTACCGACAAATCTAATTTTGTTTAGGCAAAATAAAATTGGCTTGTAAAATAAATAATAAAAAATGCCTTTATTACCACAAATGTTTTTCCATTTGTCCCATATTTTTCCACTTCTGGAGACGTCCAGTCTTTTGTTCCTTTATATACGGACATCGACAAACAAGATGCTTCATCTTTTAACGATTTTGATAAACCAAAATCAGCAATTGCAGCATGAATGAATTTAGGACCTTATTAAATAAATTTGGGTACTACTAAACAAGAGTAACCGTAAATGACATGGGCATTTTTTCGAAAAAAAATTTCTCTTAAAATTTTCTGAAAATCACCCTATTAGGGGTAAAATCATGCAAAAAATCGATTGCACGCATTCCCGAAGCGTGAAAATGCTTCCTTGGCCCTGATTCAGGAAAATAGATGTGTGTATTAAAATCGAAAATTTTAAATTTCTTCCTCAAAATCATATTTCTGGGGGTAATTTCATGCGGGAAATCGATTGCGCGCATTCCCGAATCTTGGAAATGCTTCCTTGACCCTGATTCAGGGAAATAAGAGTGTGCATTAAAGCGAAAATCCAATATTTACTAATTTCCCTGAATCAGGATCAAGGAAGCGTTTTCAAGATTCGGGAATGCGCGCAATCGATTCCCCGCATGAAATTACCCCCAGAAATATGATTTTGAGGAAGAAATTTAAAATTTTTCGATTTTCGCTTCAATACACACATCTATTTTCCTGAATCAGGGCCAAGGAAGCATTTTCACGCTTCGGGAATGCGCATAATCAATTTTTCGCATGATTTTACCCCTAATAGAGTGATTTTCAGAAAATTTTAAGAGAAATTTTTTTTCGAAAAAATGTCCACGTCATTTACGGTTGCTCTTGTTTAGTAGTACCTAAATTTGATAAGTTCAGTTTTGGAAATAGTGGAGCTCGGATTAACCACGCCGAGAACGTGGAAATATAGGAAATCTTTTAAATTAGGCAAAAGTTTTCGGATCCGACCGGGACTCGAACCCGGACCTTCTGACTACAGTCCAAGTGCACTACCATTGTGCTACCGAGACCTACAACTGTACTCGTATTCATAATGATAAAATCCACACTTTTATTTCGCACTTTTTACTTTGCATTTTTCTTTTGTGCAATAGGTCCCGGGGGAGGGATTGTTAAACCGAATTGGGCGGGGTGTCGTTAAATCGAGATGTCACTATATGGAGGTTTGACTGTATTGCGCTTTTGAATTATGATATTTCAAAAAATCCTCGGATCAAGATCAGTATCCGCGGATCAGGATAATATCCGTGATCTTTATGAATACGGGTTTTTATTCGCGGATATTATCCTGATCTTTATGAATACGGGTACTGATGCCCATTAATTGGTGAATACTTGACGGTGTATAAAAAATTTCCAATAAATTTGATATTACAGGGTGTTCGAAATAAACCGTGATTTTGAAAAATTGCATTTTTATGCATTTTTTCAGCTTTAGAAATAAAAATTTGAGTGCATATAGGTTTTTCGCATCGAAAAATCGTTTCCCGCCAAAATGTTTAAAATTTGAAATTTCCTATCCCCCTATTCAGGGAGCTATAGGAAAAATCGCAAAATTTATCTCTTTATAAAATATGCCTTCAAATTACCTGATTTTTGGTATACAGGTTTTGGACATGAGAAACATGAATCTGATAAGTTTTGAGGTTTTTGACCACTTTCTGGGAGTGTCAGTGTTTTAAAAAAATTGGCTATCTCCAGAAAGTAGTCAAGAACACCTCAAAACATAAAAATTCCATCGGTTTCGTGTTTCTCATGGCCAAAAACCCACGTATACTAAAAATCAGGTAATTTGAAGGTATATTTTATGAGACGATAAATTTTGTCATTTTTCCATTGTGCACCCTGAATGGGGGTATAGGAAATTTCCAATTTTAAAAATTTTGGCGGGAAACGATTTTCTTATGTGAAAAACCTATATACCACTCAAATTTTTATTTCTAAAGGTGAAAAAATGCATAAAAATGCAATTTTTCAATATCACGGTTTATTTCGGGGGTGGGCCAAAAAAAGTGGATTTTTGTGATTTTTTGGGACCCGAAAATGTATTGTTCTAAAAATGATCCCTCTAGGGGTAATTTTATGCGGGGAATCGATTGTGCGCATTCCCGAACCCTGAAAATGCTTCCCTGACCCTGATTCAGGGAAAAATTGGGTTTTTGAAGCGAAATTTGTTGTTTTTCGCAATTTCAAAACCCAATGTTTTCCCTGAATCAGGCTTAGGGAAGCATTTTCAGGATTCGGGAATGCGCGTAATCGATTCCCCACATAAAATTACCTTTAGAAAAATAAATTTTCGGGTCCCAAAAAATCACAAAAATCCACTTTTTTTGGCCCACTCTGTATTATAAATAAACAAATGGTGTTTTTCTTTTTTTAGTTTTTAAAAAATAATAATACCGTTAAATGGATTATCAGTAATTTTAAGCAATATATTAGCTGGTTTTAAATCGAAATGAACTAAAATTAGTTAAAGGAGTGCACGCCCAGTAACTTCTCGAAAAATTTTTTTCTCTAAATTGGCTGATTTTTGGAATTTGGGGATTTTTGGACGAGAAATCGATTGGCGCAAGTTCCGAGTTCTGAAAAAATTTTTTTGACCCTTTACTGGGGTACCCCATGTTAAAAAATCAAATTTTTCAACTTTTTTATTTTGGTTCTAAATTGGCTGATTTTTGGTACTCGGAGGTTTTCGGGCACGATAATTAATTGGCGCAAGTCAATAGCTTTTTCTCTAAAAAATACGTGTCCAAGGTACTTATTTTCAAAGAGCATTTTTTCCGAATTGCCAAAACCAATTTTTATAAATTTGGTAGCTTGTTAACACTCAGATATGGGTATGGACAAAAAACTGCGCAAGAATTAAAAAAATCCGACTTACCCTTACGGAGATATAAATTTTTTACCATATAACCCATGAGTAAACTTGTGAAGGCTATATCCCAACCTAGGAGGAGTTTGGCAACAAATCCTTTCATCCAGGTTTAGAACAGGTCGGGGGCTACCAAATACAAAAAGAACTCTTGAAATCCGATTTACCTATTTCGAGAAAATGCTTTGTAAGTTGGATACTCCCAAAATAACGTAAAAATAGGCCTAACTCCCTAAAGAGGTGTGTGCGGAAAAAATTTTTGCTCATAACTATGCTATTTCATGCTTTTTAGAGCGTTTCTAACAAAAATTACGAAAGGTTCCATTTCTCGCAACCGATGTGCTGCCGTGGATAGGGGGTCACAAAAATTTTTCGAAACTCGGGACTTGCGCCAATTGATTTCTCGTACCCGAAAACCTTGAGTGCCAAAAATCAACCAATTTGGAGAAAAAATTTTTTCGAGAAGCGTACTGGGGGTGCCCCCCTTTAAACATTGAATATTTTTATTTTACCTATTGGGTTTTTATCATCGTTTTTTTCGTGCAAGTATTCTAACCCACTTACAACTTGTTTCAGTATTATGAATTTATTTCTTGGTTGTAACCATTTAATTAACTGATCAAGATTCTTTCCCATTTTTTCTTTTTTTATATCTTCTCTATAGTCTACTGAATCCTTCATTGAAGCATCGAATAATTCCATACATATATGCATGTACTTATTATTACGGATGTTAATAATCTTTAATTAGGGTGTTCAATAAATATTTACTCCCGTGAAATTGAACTATCTTGAGAAATACTGCACCATATTTTACGAACGAGGTACAGTTGCTTAGAACTCAACATCTGAAGATTTTTCAAAAAATTTTTTTTAAACATCTTATTTTGGGGTATAAATTTTCAACATACTGAATTAGGCCATCCTTCATATTCTGAAAATTTATACCCCAAAATAAGGTGTTTTGATCATTTTTTTTGAAAAATCATCCTGTGTCGAGATCTACATAAAGGGATTCTAACCCAAAATTTAGAAAAAAAATTTAGAATTCGAAATTTAGAAAAACAAAATTTAGAACCCAGAATTTAGAAATCCGAAATTTAGGAAAAGTTTTTGAGATTAAGGAATGGAAAATTGCCTGTATAAGACTAGTGTTTACAGAAAAACTCAAAAACACATGGACTCAATTTAAATGCGTTCGAAACGACCAGAAAATACGATTTAAGCGTATAAAACATGGAACCTATTCGTTTTTGGGCCACTTTGAAGAGGGGTCGAAAATACCATATTTTGAGGTTTTTTTAACAAAGGCCACGTTTTAAATATTAATTTTATTGATAATAAGGCGTAAATTTTTTATATTTTTTTCGATTTTTTTTTAAAAGGCATTTCTTGTTTAATATTAAACGATTTTGACGACGAGCAGAGGTAGAATAGGATAAGTTAGTCACCTCTGAATTATAATATTCCACAACGTGCATATGTTTGAGTTCTTTTAACAAGTTTACTTCTTTCTTTATTCTCATATCTTCTTTTTTAGTTTCTATTATGAGTTTCTTAACGGCACAAGCAATCCAATCCTGTCCATTTTGTTTAATTTCACCTCTAAAAAACACGTTTTAAAATTTACGCTTTCTTACATATTTATTTAATACTATTTGGGAATTGTGTTAAGAAAAAGTCGACTTTTAGATTAACGTTACATTATTTTTTTTAATCAGTCAAATTCTTAGGAAATTTGCAGAAAAACATAAATAATCACGGTTACCAAAAACTTTTTTCGGCAGTATAACTTTTCGTATAATTGTGGTTCGTCCGAATTTTTTGTACGATACTTTTCGTACGAACCTTTCGTAGGAACTTTTCGTTGCCTGATTATCAATAAAATCCGCTTTGGTTTAATTTTTTCGTGTCAATAAACGAATTTTATTGATAATCAGGCAACGAAAAGTTCCTACGAAAGGTTCGTACGAAAAGTACCATACGAAAAATACCGTACGACAAGTATCGTACGAAAAGTATCGTACGAACCACAATTGTACGAAAAGTTATACTACCCTTTTTTCAAAATAAGCAAATTTTGATTCAAAATTATAATTTTAGACCTAAAAATACAAAAAAATTATTTTTGAAAACATTTCTAATCCCTCATTTTTGTGATTTTTTGTGTCCGACTAACAAAATGTTTTTAATTTAACTTTGTAACGGAAAGATTTCACTCTTGGCTTTAAATAAAAATTTATTTATTTAAAAAATTAGTGTATAAATCGTTTTCCGAGTAGCAGTGACGCTCTGTCCACAGAAACTTTTTCAAATTTTATATATGTTACGGGCGAATCTGAATATGCGGGCGAATCAGATTCGCCCGGGCGAATCTGAATATATCAAATCCGCCCGGGCGAATCTGAATATATCATTTTGTGGCGTTTTCGTTGCAACGATTGTGACGTTTTCGCTGCAACGTTTTTAATATTTTCATTGCAACATTTGTGGCGTTCGCTGCAAACAACGTGTGCAGCGAAAACGTCATAAAAAACATTAGGATTTTTTGTGACGTTTTCGCTGCACCTTTTTTTGTCGATGGTTATGTCAAAGTTCTTTTGATGAGACTTGTTAAAATTGCACTTTTTAGCCAAAATGGTAGTAAATTCAACACAATTTTATGAAGTTTTTCATGAAAGATTTCCTAATAAGAAAACTATTCCACTAACAAAAAAAGAAGAAATCAAGTCGTTTTTGCAGAACTACAGCCAGAATTCAAACAAGAAAACCCAAGCCGAAAAAGTGCATGATCATAATTGGTTTTCGAGATACTATCTCCAACAATTTGGTGAAGATGTTTACGTGCTTTACTCTAATGAATCAAAAAGACCAAAAAGCAATAATCGTCGTATGGTATGTTTTGGACTTTTAATTTAACCTTCGCATTTTAAGGTGGCTTTTGAAGAGCTATTTCATTACATTCATAATGCTCATGTTGTAACACAACACGGAGGAAGAAACATCATTGAAGATCAGTTGAAAGATTATACTCCAATTCCTCGTGAAGCCTTGCAAGTTTACCTTTGTTTGTGTGAGGCGTGCGAGTTGAAAAAAGCCAAAGTAAAGAAAGGAATTGTGGTGAAACCGATCTTATCAAAAGAGATGAATTCTCGATGCCAGCTGGATTTGATTGATATGCAGGCTCAAGAATTTGATGGATTCCGTTTTATAATGGTTTACCAGGTAAGTTTTTTGGTCTTTTTGATTCATTAGTGTACTTTTTTGGTAGTAATTAACATGTTATGTATTGCTATGTATTGTTAAACATATTTTTTAGGACCACCTCACGAAATTCTGTTTACTGCACCTACTAAAGACAAAATTTGCCGAAGAAGTAGTCGATAAGCTGATGGATATTTTTGCAATTTTTGGAGCCCCGAGAATTTTACATACGGACAACGGACGAGAATTTGCGAACAAGGTTTTGAAACTGCTCCTAGCTAAGTGGCCTGGTTGCAAATTGGTGCACGGAAAGCCAAGGAATCCTCAAACGCAGGGATCAGTCGAGCGAGCAAACCGAGACATAGAAGTTGGTATTTTAAAAAGCGGGGAATCGATTGCGCGCATTTTTAAGGCATGAAAATGTTTACCCGACCATGATTCAGGGAGTCAGGGCTGGGTAAGCATTTTAGAGGTATATCCCTAGTAGGAGTATCTTCCAAAGGTTTCATAATGGAAATCACTTAAATCAGTGTCAAGAAAATTTTTCATGCCTCAAACAAGCGCACAATCGATTCCCTGTCAGAAAATCCCCCAGATGAGCCATTTTCGTAAAACTTTCGACTCAACCCTCAAAAGCACCCACCCCATTTGCCCCACGTTACACGGTGTGCCGTTTGCGACTAAAAGCGGAACTGAAGTGAAAAACGTAACAGTATTTGGAAATTTCTAAGTGCTCAGAATAAATTTTCGAAAAAAATCACGCGTATTGGCCTCCAAAATTTACCTCTCTTGCATCTTAGCCGAGAATTATTTCATTTCAAGGCAGCCTGAAAAAAAGAAATTGAAAATACTAATAGATATACAGTATCATGCTATGCACAATTTTACATAATTTATAATATTTGGAAATTTCTAAGTGCTCAGAATAAATTTTTTTCGAAAAAAATCACGCGTATTGACCTTCAAAATTTACCTCTCTTACATTTTAGCCGAGAGTTATTTCATTTCAAGGCAGCCTGAAAAAAAGAAACTGAAAATAAATCTCAGTTCCGCAACGGCACACCGTGGTTATATAGTTGCCCCACCAACTTGCCCCACGTTGTAACTTATCATGTGGGGCAAGTTGGTGGGGCAACTGTATAACGTGAAGCAAATGTCCGTGGAGCAAATGGAATTGCGCCCACTTTACTTATGAAACGACCCAATATAATTTGGCTGTTTAGGACATGCTAGCCACTTGGTGTTCTGACAACAACTCTATGAATTGGCCTGGTGCATTGCGATTTATTCAAGCCAGCAAAAACCGCCGACTTCATTCCGGAATTGGAAGATCGCCATATCAAGCCATGTTTGGACGCCGGATGACAATGGGAATAAGCGATGATGGATTATCAACAGAAGAGCTAGAAAGGATTGAAACGGAAGAGGACCTAGAATTGGTTTTTAACACTCAGAAATGGAAAGAGGTTGAAGAGAATAATAATGAACCAATTTTAGATCCGGTAATTGATATTTTTTAGTTTGACTAAATTATGGTTTTTTAGGTTGCTGACTCATCAAATTCGGGTGGAAATTTTGGAAACGACGATGAAGAGCTTCAGATGTTGCGCTCTATAGGAGAAGAGGCGGATGATTTTCCAGATTATGGTAAGTTGATTGGAGAGTTGTTTCAAAAATTTAAAAATTCTTTTTTAGGATTTATGCTAGAGTGTATTCAGAAGGAAAGAGAAGGCGCAAGAATGGCTCAGAAACACCAAGCCCAAAAAATGTTGGCTGCCTCGAACAAGCGTTTCCAGCCCGTGCAACCAGGAACAAGTGTCACTATCCCCGTACCAAGTTTTGACCGCGCAAAAGGCGATTTCCGTAATGTAATGGGAACTATAATATCGGAAGAAGGAGAATTTTATCAGATTGGAACGGCTCAAGGAATCTTACCGCAGATGTACACCCGAAACCAGTTTGCGCCAACAGCTACAAACTTTTTAAGCCCAAGTCAAGTGCCCAATAAGAAGACGACTCTTAGATCGACTGCCATTGCCGCCTCGCCTTCCGGAGGTCAAGGCTTTTTCCATTGCAATTGCCAAACTGGATGTGAAAACGACCGCTGCAAGTGCCGAAAAGTTGGGCGGATATGCAATAGCAAATGCCATGGAAGCAGAAGCTGCAAGAATATTGAAAGTACTAGTCAATAAATTTCATATTGTTATTGTGAATTTCTCTAGTTTTGTTAATGATGTTTAAAGTTAAATAAAATAAAAATAGTATAAATATTTTGATCTGGTTTATATTAGCAACTTTTGATTTCTATACCCCCAAACGCTTTGATTTCCTATACCCCCAAAGGGGTCGATTTTTATAGGAAATTTCATAAAGTATCTATAAAATTTTTAATTTTTTAGTTAAGTTTTATACATTTTGCTTTGAAATCATATTCTTTATTGCTAAATAATAAAAAATTAGCTAAAAAATTAAAAGTTTTATAGATTCTATGTCAAATTTCCTATAAAAATCGACCTCTTTAGGGTATAGGAAAATTCAAAGGTTCGCAGACAATGAAAAGCCGAAAATTTTGATAAGTAACTTGGGTTTCCCCTATCGATTGCAAACAAAATTTTATCGAAATCGATCGATTAGTTCGATACCCTCTCTTGTATGAATAATAAAAAGAAAATCTTAAAAATGTCGCGGACAGACAAACAAACGAACTTTCATTAGATTATGGGATTCACTGTTTGAACTATTTTTTGTTTCGCTTAAACAAATTTCCAGAGCAAACCTGAATCTGTTATAAATAGCAAATCTAATATATTCAGATTCGCCCGGGCGGATTTGATATATTCAGATTCGCCCGGGCGGATCTGATATATTCAGATTCGCCCGTAACATATATAATATTAGAGAAAAACTTACTCATAGACAGGATAATTGCTTTCACCTAACTTTATATTTTCAAAATATCTAATCATGCCAAAGTCTGTTTTAAATTCAAACATCTTATCTTGAGTTGGTATATCTTGATACACTTTTGTAACTTTTTAAACATAGAAAAATATTGAACGATTGATGTTTTAATTGTGCATATAAATGATGCTTTTAATTCAAGTAATGACAATCGTCTTATAGAAAATGCTTTTCTGTTATACTTGCAACACAAAAATCGATAAACCTGGAAGAAGTCTTATCATAATAATAAGTGGGTTACCGAGCTGCTTTGTGTTGTTCGACACAATTTCACATAGAACCAATGTAATGCTTAATCGTCAATTATCTGTTTATCAACGACCGTTACATAATCGTGTCTTTGACATTGTTCTCTTCAGTGGCGTATTCAAGGAGTCTAAGAGGAAGGGAGAGTGGGTTGGTTTTTTTTCAAGGTCGCTCAATGACGCGGCCCGAAATATTCCAAACTCGGCGCAGTAAAAAATGACGGCTTTTTAGTCCAAGCTGGGCCTACATCCGCTTGGACCGCTTCCCTTAAAAATAACAAGTTAACTACAGGGTGTTTCGGATGAAACCTACCTATTTTACTTTGACATAACTTTTTTCTCGAAAAGTATTCTGAATTCCCGACTTTTGGAAAATAACGAGCTAATTTGTCCATTTTAGGCATGTTTTTTTGTTTTTGAAAATCTTGACTTTTGCAAAAAGTTTTCGCCCGGGCTGGGATTCGAACCGACCTTTATAGCCAAGTGGTATGGCTTTCGCTTTTTGCTCATAAAGGGGCGGGTTCGAGTCCCAGCCCAGGTGAAAGCTTTTTGCCCACAGTCAGGATTTTCAAAAGCAAAAAACATGCATAAAATGGACAAATTAGCTTGTTATTTTCCAAAAGTCGGAAATTCAGAATACTTTTCCAAAAATTAAAGTAAAATAGGTAGGTTTCATCTGAAACACCCTGTATATTAAATTTATGAAAAAAATTTTGACCCATTTTTTTACTAGGATTTATTTTTAAATTATTTTTCGTAAAAATAATTTTTATGGACTCCATATAACAAAATGCTAAAAAATACATATTTTTGTTTTGCACTCTATAAAATTTTTTTCACATTTTTCAGCTTATCTCTGCCAATTTGAAGTTTTAGACGGTTAGTAATAGCTCATTGTCTTCCCGAAGATATTTGGACAAGTTTACAGAACATTACTTTTGGCGAAAAGCTTATTATTTAGTCAAAACAAACGTTATAAAATGACGAGCAAGAAAATTATTGGCAATGTAGTATTTGATGAAAACGATAAAATTTATACTGAAAAAACAAACGCTGATCATGTATTATACCGGTATATATTAATATGTTTAAAATTGGGACTAATATCAATCCATGATTAATTTAAGTCCGTATTTACTTTGTTTATGTTACATTTATTTTCGTTGGTTTCTGGGTTAAAAATGGGTTAACTTACCCCTTTTTCGTTACTGCCCTAAATAATAAAATTATAATTTTAGTGGGACTATAATGGAAGATTTTGATAAGCTCATAGATAATCGTGTTGTTGTAAAATCTATCGACTTAAAATCAAAAGGAGAGAAACCACGTGAAAGAGAGTTGCAAGCATTAAAATCATTAAGACATCCAAATATCATTTATTGCCATGGCATAAAAGTAGGAATATGCGCAAGATACGGTCTTGTATTGAATTCAAATTTTTTATTTTTAGTTTGGGAAGAGTAGATGGTACTTTGTTTTAGATTTTTATCCCTTCTCTCTCTATGATGTAATCGAACTATATGATAAAAAGGATGAAAACGCTAAATATTTTGAAGCAGATAGGATAAAGATTTTGAAACAATTAGCTGATGGTTTGGGTTACTTGCACGATTCAAAAATAAGTAAGGCGTAAATCTTTTTAAAGAGGGGGCTGAACTTTACGAAGTGATTTCGAAAAATTTTTTTGCAACTGGACAAAAATGTTCAGAAAATTTTTTTTTGAAAACAACTCTTTTCTTCGCGACAAATTTTTTTCGAGATTGCGCCGTAAAGTTCAGCTCCCTTTAATTAAGATTTAAGTGAAAAACTATTTTTTTTAAACTTTAGGTAATGTAAGGTTGTGTAGCTTCACCTAATAAATTTTTAAGTGAGGTTATGTTTAGAATTATATCCCAGCGTAAATCTCATTATTTTTCTCCTAAATCAATCCGAGATAATCGTACCTGTTTTATAACTCAATATGAAAAACCTTAGATATCATTTGTTTAATAAAGAATATCATTTGTTTAGTTATTTGTAAAATTTTAGTTCATCGCAATTTAAAACCTACCAAAGTTCTTTTAAAAGAAGACTTTATTGGCAATATTGTGGCAGCAATATCAGATTTTGGATTTAGCAAAAAATTGGATAAGGGAAATGAATGTTCATTCGCTGGTAAAGATATGGGCCCAATCGGTTGGATGGCTCCAGAAATTGAGAATGAAAAGACGCATGTAAAATTTTACACTACGAAAAAAGAGAGAGGTACAAGGGGAAGAGTGGATTGTGAAATTTAACTTTTTGTGGGGGTAGGGAGCAGTGGAGGGTCAAATGTGGGGGGGGGCGGAAGGGGAAGAGGGTGTCTCCCCCATGGCTGAAAAAAAGTGAAAAAAATCAATATTTTGACCCAAAATTTTAAAAAAAATGCGTATATAGCCTAAAAAACTTTTTCGCGCATTTTTAGGTGTTTTAAGGCCATTTTTAGGTCAAAATTTCGCATTTTTGACCATTTTTACGACCAAAAAAATTTTTAGGTGTCTCCCCCAAGCCGGTTGCCCGGAGCCGCCACTGGTAGAGAAAGGAGGGAGGTGAGATACAAGGTGCCCATCACAAATTTTCAAAAAAAGGGCAAAAGCCTTGAAAAAAAGGCATAAAAAATTTTTTACCCAAAAATGGCGTTTTTTAACAAAAACTTACTTAAAAAAAGTGCGTTTTAAGCCAAAATTACTATTTTTTAATCAAAAATATGCATTTCTGACTAAAAAATGATGAAAAATTAACTATTTTTTTTATGAAAATTGGCAATTTCGGGTAAAAATTTGGTCTTTGAGGTTAATCAAATACATAGGAGGGACCCTTATGAAAAAACCCTTTTGTTCAAAGCCAAAAAATGTTTTGGGATGAAAAAAGGGTTTCCCATAAAAAAAGGCAAAATGGGCACCCTTGTGAGAGGAATATACCAAAATTTTTGATTTTTTGCGGAGGGGGTCAAAAAATCTTTTTTAAAAAGTAAAAAAATTGTGCCTTCTGAGTAAATTTTTCGATAATATATTTTTTCCCTCAACAACATCGATGTAAAGGGTTCTAAATAGGTTAAATATTTTTTAGGACTTTTCTGCCGACATTTTTTCTCTTGGATGCTTGGCTTATTATATGTTTACTGATGGACGTTGCCTTTTTGCTATAGAAAATCATGACGAAAATTTTCCGAGAATAATGCAGGACAATATAAATAAGAACAAATCAAAGATCGTAAAAGATCAAATGTTTGAATTAGACAGTATACTTTTAAATATATATTGTTTGCACTATCATTGCTTGTGTAATATCGAGTGACTTTTAAAAGGATATCAATTTTTGTTGAAAATTGTCTACTCTAACAAGGAAAGGTCACCAATTGATGGTGCGACTTTGAAAAAAAATGTCCATATTCTTGTAGAGCATCCCTGGTTTGGCTTTATTTTTTGTGGAATTAGCTGATTATGGTTACACCCCGTTGAGCTAATCAACCCTGAAAATCGAAAAATAGCGTTTTTTAGCGTTTCCATTGAAATCAGGGGGGTCCAAAAACACCTTTATCTGACTTCTTTTGTCGAAATTTTGACATTTTCCACCGTTTTTGGCTATAGCGAACATTTTCTAAGTGTTTTTAGAAAAAGTTGAAAATTTTTG
>OZJO01001363.1:0-25426 GCA_900406225.1 Acrobeloides nanus
ATAAAAAAAGAATTGAGTGAAAAGCTTTTTCCTATAAAAAGTTGTACTCGTTACTAGAGGGCACCCTTGGGCCAAGTGGGGTCACCCCTAGGAAATTTTTTCTACAGTCTAACTTTTATAAATGTCGACATGTTTAGTGTTTTTGGGGGGTTTTTGAGGGCGTAGAACACGATCCCGGCGTTATTTTTGCGATTTGAAAAAGATTTTTAAAAAACCCTGGGACTTCTCTTTAGGGGCTATTTCCTATAAGGGGGCCCCGCCAAAAGTCCCACTTCCTGAACTTGCACACTGAAAATAACACCGGGAATCGATTCAGCGGGTTCAAAAACCCCCATACAACTTCATTTCGAACCATTTCCGAGATGATACGCTTTTACTCCCCCCGTTTACATAGGGTCGCGCCGCCGTGCAGAGTGCGCGCTATCAGTTGTGCCGCGCGCGGCACGACACTAGCAGTGGCGTTAGCAGTTGTGCCGGTAGTGCCGCAAGTTGTGCCGCGTTGTAAAACTGCAGCACAACTCGCGACACGACCGTCACAACTCGCGTTCGGAGGGGAAAAAGTTATATTTATTATCCGCACTACAGAACTCAGCCTCGCAACCGAGTACAGCTCCGCCTCTCTCCAAGTATATGTATTCCTAATTTTTTGTCAGAGGCTAAAATATTCGGCTTTTTTTGCTGGGAATCGAATCTGCAAGCAATTTATATAAGCCGAGAGTCTTACCCTCATGGCCGAGTGGCTAACTTTTTAGAAGTCGATAAAATTGCATTATAATCTTACGCTAAGACATGATATGGGACTAAAAAATTTTTCTTAAAGGTTACCCCCATGATTTTGGTGTCATTTTTCTTCTCTCACCGAGCCCTATCGATTGGTATAGGCCGTGACGGAATTTGACTTAAGGTGATGTAGATAGCACAAACAGATAAACAGACAGGCACACATAGCGCGTCTAATGTTTTAGGATCTAAAAACACTTCCATACCGATGAATTAGCAGCTTCAAAGTTTACGTGTGTTAAAAGTAAAAGGACAATTTTAGATTTTCGATCAATACACCTTTCTAATACTTTTCTATAGTTGTAAAAAATGAGTAGTAAATTAGTCTGTTTGGTTTTCTTTTGCCTATTAGCATATACCACAGGTAAAATAGTTTTGAGATTTGAAAGTTTGAAAATTTTAGCTAAATGTAGCCATGTTATGTCTTATGTATCTTGTAATGGAGATTGTTGGAAATCATGTCATAGGTACGGGGGTGAATTTGTGAGCTGCACACCACTTAATTATGCTATAATAAGGGGAGTAAATGGTGCCTGCATATGTAATTACCCGCCCGGGTCACCAATGTGTTCTTTTTAGTCTTGTCACTCGTGGACTATGTGTACACCCGCTTTATTCATGATATAGCTAATAAATATTTTCTGTAATCCCAACTATCACAACACAATATCCAGTCAAAGTAGTTCAAAAAGGACGCGGAAAATATCCAGGGCATTTCAGAGCATTTTCAGCTTAAAACAAGAATTTTGTTAAACTTTCGTGCTAGTTTTTTACTTGAAGGAATAGTGAAAAATACACCGTCAAGTATTCACCAATTAACGGGCATCAGTTTTAGGTCCGATAGCACAATGGTAGTGCACTTGGACGGTAGCCAAGAGCACAGTTGCACAGACCCCGATCCAAAATTTTTGTTTTTAAGACCCACCTCCCTCCGCTTTGGCCCCTGTATATGGTGCCTTGTAGGGTTGGCTAGTGGTAATTAAATAGTTTATTATAAGCAACTAAGGGCATTACTAATATACAGAGACTACATAATAAGCGGCCACTTATGAGACTACATGCTAGCGGAATAACCCCGAGACAAAACCGAGTGTGCTTGCCTAAACCAGCCCATAACACCTGACACTGGATGAACCACTTTAGGGGTTACAGCAGTTTGGCGACTTTTTTTTTAAAGGTCATCGGTCCCCAGCGCCGGGGACCGATGACCTACCCCCTTCCAACCCATGACCTACCCCCGGTCGAATTTTACTGGGGTTGTGCAACTGTGGCCAGGAGGTCCGGGTTCGAGTCCAGGCCGGGTCCGAAAACTTTTGCCCAACTTCATATTTAAGGACATTATCATCTGTAGTTTTGTAGATAGAGAATATCGCCGGTTTTTCGGGAATATATGCCGTGGACTATCCATACATATCGACCTAATTTTATATCAATTTCCACGAAATTCTATGGCTTATTACGCTTGTAAATTTTACACAAAAAAGTTTGAAAAGGTGAATAAAAAATTTTGAATTACTTTAAAGTTAAATGCATCGATAGTGCAGCTCCTGTGTTCTGGTCTTATAGTATACAGTCCTGGGTTCGATTCCCTTCTGACTCGAAGTTTTTTTGCATTTTTGTAAAATGGGTTTTTTCAATTCTAGAATTAGGAGGAATACTTTTTTCGAATCAGTAATTCACACTAAATATTATGCACAAAGAATTTTTGGAAAAATCAAAAAAAATTCCCGGACACTTTGTGGTATCCATTTGTTAGTCTAGTCATTTTATCTCAATCTCACAAGGGACACTTATCAAGTGATAGTTCCAGATTTGAACGAAGTCAACGTAAACTGATTCTATAGGATCTAGTAGTTACGAAAACATCAAAATTAGAGTTCCCTAGTTCGATTTTTTGGGGTTAAAAATCGGTTTAAAATTTTTTAAATTGTGCAAAAGAAAGGTGATGTAGTGGGGATCGAACCTGGGCCTCATAGAACCCAACTGAAAGCCAACCAACTGATCCATGAGACCGAAGTAAGAAATTATGATTTTGTCCACTATGTGTGAATTGAATTTTTTACTTTTATACCTAGAATTGCACTTTTTATAGTCTGTTTCAGCGAGAGATATTCTAGAAACTTTCCAACCCCAGTTTCGAGCGATCCCGTCCGATCTGACAAGTTAAGCAAAGTTGGACCGTCGGATTCTATTCCTTTTTAGCGATTCAAAGAAAGTTGTTAAAGCAAACCCCCTTAAAATTACATGAAAAAAAACTGTCCTATTATTATTTTTAGATTTTGACATCTGTGGAACCCTGTATTATAAGGCTTGGGTTCAACCCCCGCCAGTGGCAAAATGTTTTTGCACTTTTTTGACAATTTTCAATCAAAAAGTACAAAAACATTTCGCCACTGGCGGGAGCTGTCAGCCACTCTAATTTTAACATTAAAATCTTAAAGGGGAGTGTAAAGTAAGGTCGAGTAGAAAATTTTTTTGAATTTTTTTAACAAGTGAACCTTTAGGGGTAAGTTTATGCAAGAAATCGATCGCGCGCATCGAAAAATTCTGAAAATTTTTTCTGGGGCTCAAAAAATGGAAAAAATTGCGTCAAAATTAGGGGTTATAAGTTTTAGCCTCAACACCCCGGAAAAAATTTTCAGAATTTTTCGATGCGCGCAATCGCATAAAATTACCCCTAAAGGGTTACTTATTAAAAAAATTCCAAAAAATTTTCTACTCAACCCTACTTTACACCCCCCCTTTAAAATAATTTTTCAAGTTCCATTTTTTGAATGACTTTTTTTGTGCTCTATATAATTTTTCCTCTGTGTATTTTGTCTGTACTTTTATCAAAACGTTGATTTCTTTGTCTACAATTTCTTAGTCATCATTCATCATCATTTTGTTTATTTTTCTTTCATGTTTTTCTTAAATGTTTATTTTTGCAAACCGCACGTAGTCCGTCTCTATTAATCCCCAAAGAAATTATTGTCTAGTCGTTTTTAAGGCGGGGCTTTAAAAGTTGTTTAGTCTAGTTGTTGTTGTGTTAGTAAGTTGGGCTTAGACGATTCCGAGCATTTCAGTGGATCAAACATCATGTTATTGAGCATAAATTTCGTAAACAACCAGAAAATGGAAGGGTATATATAAGAATGGGGATGCATGTTTATGAAGTTAGTTGAAGTTATTCCGGCTCTTATATAGTGATCTAAAATCAAAAAATTTTATTTTTTAAAATTTTCTCAAAAATCACCCTATTAGGGGTAATTTTATGCGGGAAACACATTGGCGATGTTATTTTTGCGTAAAAACGCTTCTATTGTTTAGAAAATCGAATTTTTGCATATTAGCTTTTTCGAAATATGTACTTTTTTGTTCGAAAATTCGATTTTCTAAAAAATGGAAGCACTTTTACGCAAAAATAACATCGTCAACGTGTTTCCCGCATAAAATTACCCTTAATAGCTCCGAATATTCTTCCGTTTATAGAAAGGATATGAAATTTAGAAATTTTTTTATAATTATTATTTCGTGCGCCGAAGCGTGAAAATGCTTTCCTGACCCTGATTCAAGGAAAAATTGTGTTTTGGAAGTGGAAATTGTCATTTTTCGCATTTTAAAAATGATAATTTTCGCTTCAAAAACACAATTTTTCCCTAAATCAGGGACAGGAAAATGTTTTCAGGGCTCGAAAATGTGCGCAATCGTTTTTTCGTATAGAAAGAGCTCCAGAAAGAATGATTTCCGTCGAAAGTTTGAATGTTAGTTAATGTTCGCTTCAATACACACATCTATTTCCCTGAATCAGGGTCAAGGAAGCGTTTTCACGCGACGGGGATATGCGCAATCGATTTTCCGCATAAAATTATCCCTAGAGGATCACTTGTTAAAATTTTTTTAAATTTTCTACCTTTTTGGACCCCCTGCCCAAGTATGATCGTTGTATGAAAATCTTTGCGTGATTTACATCATTTTATAAAAAACCTTACCAAAAAATTTCAGAAACAAATTATCTTACTCTCTACTCTAACAAAATGAATCAAGATAAGGGACTCTGGGAAACTACCAAAGAAAAGGTCTCCGACACTGCTGCCGCTGCTCGTGACAAGATGGGCGAAGCCGCCGAATCTGTGAAGCACTCGGCACAAAGCGCCAAAGAAGCCATTGTTGGCAAGAGTGAAGAGACCAAGGAGCATGCCAAGCAACGTGGCAGTGAATGGGCAGACAAGGCCGGTAAGAAATTTTTTAGTTGCATAATGTCTGAAAATTATTTGTAGGTGAGAAACTGCACGAGGCTGGTGATCGAATGCAAAGCTATTAAGCAGCTTCTTCAACTTCTATTTTACCAGAAACCACTTTTTTTACAATAATCTCATTTTTTGTATATGTAGTGTAAAGATCCATGCATTTTGTAAAACAATAATTTATCCGAATAAACTTTTTGATACCAAATACTAAAAAAGTGCAAAAACATTTCGCCCTTGAAAGGGATCGAACCCGAGTCTTATAATACATGGTTCCATAGAGGTCAAAATCGAAAAATAATAAAAAGACAGTTTTCTTCATGTAATTTTAAAGGGGGTTTGCTTTAACAACTTTTTTGAATCGCTAAAATTAGGTCCGGGAATCAAACCCGACGGGCCCAACGTTGCTTAACTTGCCAGATCGGACGGGATCGCTCGAAACTGGGAACGAGAAGTTTTCGATAATATCTCTTGTTGAAACAGGCTATAAAAATAATAGAATATCCCGTAATTTTGAAGAAGTATTCCCGTGTTAATCAATAGTTATACTACAAAAAAGAATTGCATCGGCCGGGAATCGAACCCGGGCCGCCCGCGTGGCAGGCGAGCATTCTACCACTGAACCACCGATGCTTGTGGATCTATTCATTCTTTAGGATATAAGTCCTTCATAAAAAGAGCAAATTATCCCAGAATTAGGATAAACCAATTGTATGCGAATTTGCTCATTTTTCTCTTCTTGATAAATTGTTGCATTCACAAATTTCATACGAAATGAAGAGATAGTCATAAAAAAAATATAAAACACGATTTCTGTAAAAATCGACCATTCGAGTGCACACTTTTTGTGATGGAAAAATTTTCTCAAAAAATGGGTTACCTCATTGTTTTCGACTATTCTGAGTCCGAAAATCACAAAATTTTGATGGATTTCATGATTAGATTTTTCTGTGCTGCCATCCGGTATATTGCTCATGTCCGGTATATTAAAATAACATGAGCAAAATAATGGATGGCATTACAGAAAAATCTAATCATGAAATCCATCAAAATTTTGTGATTTTCAGACTCAGCATAGTCGAAAACAACAGGGTAACCCTTTTCGAGAAAAATTTTTTCCATCACTAAAAAGTGTGCACTCGGCCTTAGACCAAAGGTCGATGCTTAAAGAAATCGTGTTATAAAATATAAAAACCGCATATTCTAATTTATTAGCACATAAAATATAGCTAGGCAAAATCTGAGTGTGAACCTTATCAGAATATCACTTTGTGTGAAAATTTCTGTTATGAAGTAAATCCTTACGAAAATTAGTGAGTGGCAACTTTTTCCGGCCACCCTGTAAATTTAAAAAATGGAAAAATTAAAATTTAACAACTAAGATATGATGATAATGGCTGCTCATGTACAATTTGTTGGAGTTGCATGTTGTACTCGTAAACATTATTTTTCGAGAACATTCTATACAAGCCATCATCGCCGGTGTTTTCAAAGAACCCAGAAATTAAGCCTTCTGGAAGATTTGGAAAAGTTGATACTTTATCATGAAGCAAAGATGGAGCATTCTCATTTAGACTGTAAGTGGCAAAAACATTGCCCTAAAATATGGACATGGTTAAAAATGGATATACTTGCAATTAGGCTTTCAACGATAGTTCCAAAATTTTTGATATCCCATAGCCACTAGTTGCTATGTGACAAAATCTGTGATTTTCGAGTTACCTCGAAAAGGTCGTCTCTAGGGCATACATGGGCAGCACCCCAGGTGGAATTTTCAAAAAAATCCACAACTCTCATTTGGTCCCCCTCCCTTTGGGGTCGAAAAGTTGGCGACCAAAAAAAAGATTGACAAATTTAAAAAATATTTTTTCCCAAAAATAAATATGCTGCTCCAAACAACCTGCTTTTCGACTATTAGTCCTCAATTTGTTGGCCTTCTGACCCACAACCCTCCCCCAGGTAAAAAACCTGGGGTCACCTGGGGCTTGCCCATGTATGCTCTAGGGGTATTTTTATGTGAGAAACACGATTTCGATAATTCGTTGAAACACCCTGTAAATGGTGATCCAAAAAGAAGGGATTTTGGGACTTTTGCGCTATTTTTTCAAATTTTTTAATTTTAATTTTCACCAAAATAACCCTTTCGGGGTTATGCGATGAACCGATTGCGCTCATTGCCACATTTTGAAAACGCTTCTCTGACCCTGATTCAAGGAATAGGCGTGTTAAATCTGGTTTAATCTGTATGGAATCTGGTTTAAACCGGTTAAATCTTCACCCTACTAATACATGATCAGGGAAGCGTATACTTGCATAAGAAAATACCCTGCATGGTTATTTGGTGAAAATTAAAAAACTTTAAAATTGTTTAAAAATTGCTCAAAAATCGCAAATATGCCCTACCTTTTTTGGGATGAAATATGACAAAAAAATTTACCGAAATTAATATTATGCTCCCATTTGTGAGTGGAAAGGCTGCCGATGGATAAAATAGCACTCTATTATGTAATGACTTTGGAAATCCCTGTGCACTGCTAAAAAATACAATTGATTTTTTGGCGATGTAACGCTTGCGGACGGACTTTTGTGGATGGGATTTTTGCGAATTTATTCATCTTAATTGAAAATGAAAAAGTTACCTATGAACAGTAATTATATAACACCCCATCCGCAAACGTCCCATTTGCAAAAATCTCGTCCGCAAAAGTCCGTCCGCAAGTGTTACACCGCTGATTTTTTCACAAAAATATGCCTACGTAAAAGCACCGGTGCCCTCATCTTGATTATAACCATACAACGTCTTCTCTTCAATAAGAACCGATAAACCATTTTCTGTCACTGCAGCAGCTACAGAATTTGGACCATCTGGAAAAACTTCATGGATTTTCTTCGGACCATTAGTTTTTCCATTTAAGATCCTCCAAATATCATCATCTTTGAAAAGGAAGATTTCCTTGTTTGGAGCTAAAAGTGTTTATGACTATAAAAAATATTAGGTTGGTCCAAAAAACTAGATTTTAAAGGGGGGTCCAACTTACGCCAGGTAGAAAATTTTAAAAAATTTTTTTAACAAGCGACCCTTTAGGGGTAATTTTATGCGAGGAATCGATTGGGTGCATTGAAAAATTCTGAAAAAATTTTCCGGGGTGTTAGGGTTAAAACTTATAACCCCTAATTTTGACGCAATTTTTTCCATTTTTGACCCCCAGAAAAAATTTTCAGAATTTTTCAATGCACGCAATCGATTTCTCGCATAAAATTCCCCTAAAGGGTCACTTGTTAAAAAAATTTTCTACCCGGCCGTAAGTTGGACCCCCCCCCCTTAACTATTTTTGAAAAAAATTTTGCGCACAATCGATTTCTCGTTTGAAAAACTCATTTCTATAATGTTATTTGGTAAAATTTAAAATTTTTACCAAATAACACTATATACAGGGTGGGCCAAAAAAGTGGCTTTTTTATTCTTTGGGATTCGAAAATTTATTTTTCTAAAAATGATCCCACTAGGGGTGATTTTATGCGGGGAATTGATTGCGCGCATTCCCGATCTCTCAAAAAATTGGGTTTTTGAAACGAAAACATCAAAAACCTCTCAAAAACAGCTGTGCAGCTACACATGCCAATCGCGTGAAAAACAACTCTAAGGCTTCGACTCGACTGTCTAGCTCGTATGATCTCTATTCCCCCATCTAGCCTAGGCACATAATAATATGTTAAGAGGCACTTTCTTGAAAGTGCAAAGATTGAGTTAAAGGTTTTGAGGCCACTCTAAATTTATTTTATTTATCGAGATTAACGAATAAGGAAGTTTTTAAGAGTCATTTAAGTCAAACCGCGGATGCTAAAAAATTCAAAACCTTGTCCGAAGCTCAAAAACCCTATTTTATGTTGACTTTTTGAGTTTTCTAACATCTCAAAAACACCCTAGATAATTTTTTCGGCCAAAATTTCTATCTTTCATCACGGAGAACATTTCTAGGGTTTTTGAGCTTCGGATAGGGATTGAATTTTTTGGTGCTCGAAAGTTGACTCGAAATGACTTCCCCCGTTTGTTAATCTCGATAAATAAATTCAAATTGGAGCTCACTTGAACCGTTTAACACTAGTCCTTGGAACCTTCGAATTGTCAAGAAAGAGTCTCTTAAATCCCACAAAAAATGCAAAAATCCAATTTTTTGGACCACCATGTAGTTTTACCTTGAATAGCTGAATCAATTTCAGTCGGACAGTCGGCTTCAATAGGTGTAAAAATAGAAGTAAAGATAAACATAAACAGCAATTGAACTGTCAAATGGTTTTCGAGATTTTTGAAAAGTTCCATTTTTAGTTGAAAAGCCTGAAAAATGGCGATTTATGGTTAACATGGGGTATAACGTTATCATCCCATTTGATAACGTTATCACATGATAATGTAATAAGAGATAACATTATCACATAGGGTGATAACGTTCATAGGTCGACAAGGGGTGGGGGGAGTCTCCCCCTTGACTGACGCATTCATGGACCCAAAATTGAGGGGGGCCACCTCATGGACCCCGCAGAACATATGAGGTGATACATAAAAATTGGGTGATAGAAGACTACCTCAAGCTAAAAAAGGTCCATTTTTTAAAAATTTTTGCCGAATTTAATGAGGCGGTGGGGGGGGGGGAAGGGGGACCACCTCATCGAGGTCCTCTCTTCCCCACCTTGCCGGCCTATGATAACGTTATCACAAAAATTATTATCATTGTTATCAAAATGCGTTATCTTATCACTTATCACTCTTTTATCATGATCACTTTGAACATCACTAATTGACCCCTATATGGCCTATTTTCGCTAGCTAGTTAATTTTTTTCTTAAAATTTTGTATAATAAAATGATCAAAAAATATCGGATTACTTCCGGGATAAACAATTCTTAAGGCCCAAGGAAAAGCGTCAAAATTTTTGTTTCAAAAACTCAAACTTGAATGGTTTGATAAATTTTTCACACGGCAAATTTTATTTAAGAACAGCTGCCTCGAGATTTGTTCCGTCATAAATTCTGTGATAGGCCGGCAAGCTAATCGAGATGATTAGTTATATCATTTTGCGTATGAATATTTTTTTCTCTCTATTGTGATAATTAAACGATTGTCTCAGGAATTATGTTTTTTTTGAAAAAATCTCAAAAATTCATCTTTTTGAAAATTTGAATTATTGAAACTTTTTTCAAATAAAGAGTTGATTTATTAAAGGGCCAGTCCACTCGGAAAAAACCTTCTATAAAAATTGAAAAATTCGTTAAAATTTGAAAAATTCATCAAAAATCGAAAAATTCGTCATTAATTGAAAAATTCGTCAAAAATTGGAGCTCGTCTACATGGAGGGACCACCCACGTGATTTTTTTCAAAAAATTTTCTCCGATTTTCTTCTAAAAACTGATTTTTTAGGGTAATTTCTAGGCGAAAAATCGATTGCGTGCATTCCCGAACCGCGAAAATGCTTCCTTGACTCTGATTCAGGGAAATAGATGTGTGTATTGAAGCGAAAATATGAAAGTTTTGGATTTTTCTTCTAAAATCATCGTTCTAAGGGTTATTTTATGCGAGAAATCGATTCAGCGCATCCCCGAAGCGTCAAAAGGTTTCTCTGACCCTGATTCAGGGAAATTAGTACATGTTGGATTTTCGCTTCAATACACACTCTTATTTCCCTGAATCAGGGTCGAGGAAGCATTTTGACGCTTCGGGGATGCGCTAAATCGATTTCTCACATAAAATAACCCTTAGAACAATGATTTAGAAGAAAAATCCAACACTTTTATATTTTCGCTTCAGTACACACATCTATTTCCCTGAATCAGGGTCAAGGAAGCATTTTCACGCTTTGGGAATACGCGCAATCGCTTTTTCGCCTAGAAATTACCCTAAAAAGTTGATTTTTAGAAGAAAATCGGAAAAAAATCACGTGGGTGCCCCCCCCATGTAGACGAGCTCCGAAAAATTCATTAAAATTTGAAAAATTCGTTAAAAATTAAATTAAATTTTTCAACCAGGAAAAATTGTTCTAACTCAACAATTTTTCTAATCTCATCTTTAAATTTATCGAATTTTGCAACAACAAGAACCAAAAAATGTGCATTTTTTAAAAATCCCAATGCTTACAACTTGTTAATCTGCCACTCAACCTGATCTTTCCTTTTAAGATTTATCCATTTTTGCATGAATAATTTAAATCCAGAGGGAATGTTTCATAAATTTTCTCCTCGATTTTTTCGCATTCTCTTGATATTGAGTCGCGTTTATTTGTTTAAACATTTTGCGCCCGATTTTTCCATTCGGTTAATTGCACTTTGCTAAGTTTAATTATAAAAAATGCTTTATGTAGCTGCTATGAGGTTGCTTCTTCTTATATTGATATTATTTTTAACGTTTGTATATACAGTGGAGATTGTGATCAATGTGGAGGAGGTTAAGGATTTGGATAAGAAGGCTCAGGTAAAGCATCATACGTGGACAAGGGGGGGGGACTGTCCCCCCACCCCCTACTTTTTCTTATTGGCGGAAAAATTGTGATACCACTTCTTATTTTGCCCAAAATCCGAAAAAATGCACAAGGGGGTTTTCATTTTTCAATTTTTCATTAAAAATTTTTTTATCCTAGTGGGATCGAACCTGCGAGCCCAACGTTGCTTAACTTGCCAGATCGGATGGCAGTTTTCCTTATCTATTCTGATGAAACTACTTTTTTTCACTTCAGCCGATACAGACTATATCCTTCCATGCCCCCATTTTTTGGTTTGTCCCCCACCCCCTCCTCCCCAGCTTCATTCTTTCCTTATTGTGCTTATTTTACGCGATTTCAGACCTTGACCACAATCCTTGGTATCGATGTTCTCGACCAAGAAGAAAGAAATATGAAAGTATTTACAACCATATTTCATTTTCCGGGTGGGACGAGCTCGTTGTTAGAAGAGATTTATTATGCTAAACTTAATGAAAAAGCGACGGCTAAAGTGCGGTGAGTCAATAGAAAGAATTTTAATGACAAAATGTGTACTTACACACATTAAGTATATATGTAGAGGTATGCAGGGCAGAGACTAGGGTTGGGACCAGGGTTGTCGCGGTTCATAAAAATTATTGAGTTCGAGTTTTCAAGTTTATTATGTTTATTTTTTACATTAAAAATTAATGATTTGTAATGTGATTTCCTAATGGTCCCCTTTATGTTTTTGGCCATTTGTGAATAATTTATAATAAATTTGCCAAAATCAAAGAATTCACCAAAGTTGACAAATTTGACCAAAAGTGAAAAAACTGCCAAAATCGAACAAATTGATCCAATTGAAAAATGCGAAATTTGGACTCGCCACAAACAATGGCGCCAAAAACTGTGGTCGCTCGTAGAAAATGACCAAAAAAACCTGAAAATTGAGAAGTGGTCCTTAAGTGAGTCCCCGAGGTAAATAAAACCGCCCTTTAAAGCGAGAGTTGACTGCATCTCCGCAACCAGAAAGAGTTGTAGCATGATTTTGGTGTCATTCGATTACTACGAATTCCAGCTTTCAATTATAGAGTGAAATGTCGGGCTCAAGTGTCAGGGCGCATGTCGGGGGCGCAAAAATCGGGTGCCCAAAAATCGGGTGCGCAAAAGTCGTTGCGCATATGTGAGGGCGCAAAAATCTCCCATCCAATTTTTTAGGGATGATTTCTGTAAAAAATCGAAAAAATACTTCCTTTGTAAAAATTTGATATTATTGCAAATTTTCCTAGTTATCATCAATCAATTTGCTGAACAAAATATGATTGAAAATCTGTGAAATTTATCTGGCAAGCTTTTGCGTCATAAGTCTTATTGCTTACACTTGTTATACTTTAGTCAGTGAAAGATTAATTATCGAAAAATTATGCGCTTTTTTACAACTTTTTGTGTTTTAGATATCAGGTCGAAGGGAAATGCGAGCTTCAATGGAGAAATTTTCCATTTGACAAACATGATTGTGAGACTAAAATATACTTGAGTAAGGATTTTTTGGTGAAAAAAAATTTAGGTGATAAAAAATACAGGGTGTCTAAAAAGTTCTTGCGCATATTTTTTTAAATGCATTTTTTGACAATTTTTCAATAAAAATTTGATTTTATCTGTTTTTTTAGTATGACAGAATTAAGACCATCAATTATTCGCTTATTTGAGCAAAGAAAAAGTGGTAGAAAAATTGCAGAATTGCTAAATGTACCGGCTAGAACCGCTCAAGAAGTAATCAAGCGTTTTAAAGAAACTGGGAGCTATAACGACAGGCCAAGAAGCGGAAGACCAAGAACTGCTCGCGTGCCAGCTAAAAAACGCAAAATCAAGGGTAGAATACAGCGAAATCGAAGCAGCCGAAAGATCAGTCGATCAATGCGTTGAAGAAGAGTTTGGTGAAGGCATGGAATGCAATTCCACAAGAAGTCATTGATTGAGTGTGGACGACTTTCCGAAGCGTTTGAAGAAGTGTATCGAAGCCGGATTTTGAAAATAAATAGATATATTATGTTGTTATTATTGTTGGGTTTTGCATAAATTTTTATTGAAAAATTGTCAAAAAATGCATTAAAAAATATGCGCAAGAACTTTTTAGACACCTTGTATTTTTGGTGACAACAAATTTGCGTAGCGGATTTTACAATGGAATTTTTAGAACGAATCTCTCCAAATCAATATCATATTGACATCGATGTTTCTGAGACGAATAAAAAAATTTATCAAAATTCTGCGCTGGATGGCCTATCGATCTCAAATATTTCTTCTTATGAATGTGAAAATAAATTCCTCCAAGAAGGTTTGCTCAAAAAATAAAAATGATGAAAAATGAAAATTTTTACGCTAGGAGTCAAACAATGCCTAATGTTAAAAATCTCCTTATCTCGACATATTTTACCAATCTTGGCGAAATTTTTTATACCTTCTATAGCAATGGTTTTTGTTGCATGGATGACATTGTTTATAACTAGAGAAAATATTGTTGCCAGAATTTTGACATTGGGAATTTCTACAACTATGCTGGTTTTTGTAGTAATTTTTTTAAATTTAGATATAGGGCATCCTACAACTTAAACAAGTAATGTTTGTTTGTACAGATTAACTTTTACCGTTAAATCCAAATAGTGGGAGGCCTGGATCAGAGGTCGAAGTTGAGCCCGGATCATCCGGACGGACCGTCATCCGGGCTTGACCTCGTTAGGCCCGGCCAGTATCATCTGGGGCCGGGCTTAGGCCTGATGCTTGGGGCTGGACCGGGACTTCCGGGCCAAGGTTCGTTGGGCCCGCATCAGATTTTTTCCTCCACTCTAAACGATAGAAGATCATTTCAATAAGTTTTGCTCTTTTTAAATTCGTGCGAAAACTGTCCTATACATTAAAAAATATGACTTTTAGGGTTGGAATATAGAGCAAAGCTTGCCTACATTGGCATATTTTTCAGCTGCTGATATATGGTTGGTCATATGTTGTGTATTCAATTTTATTACATTTTTACAGGTAAAAATATGTGATATAAATGAAACATCCAAGATGACCCATTTTGTCTTTTACTAAATGAAAAATCCTTATGAAAAAAGGTACGCCTACCCTGACTAATGGGCTAGCCAGACATACATCAGAACGAGGGGTGTTGCTCAAATTTTTGAAAAATTTTTTTGAAAAAAAATTTCATAGGCGCTACTGTTGTTCGCTTTGTAAAAAACATAAGTCTTATCCTCCTCTTTTATACTCGGCCGGGGAATTAATAATTTAAAGTGGTAAGCAGGACTTTGTCATTTGAGTACTTTGGACCTGACACTAGAAACTAGAAGTTTCCTTTCCCTTTTTGTCATGCGTGCCATGGGATTTGCTTGTTAGTGTAAAAAATATTTAAACTTTACAAAATGACGCAACCCTCTTGTTTTTATATAGGTTTTTTAAGGATCAAATTTCCCGCTAGTTTTGAAATATGATACAGTTATTTTGGAAAATTTTTAAACTATGTTTAGTGTGAAAAAATTTAGGTCATATCAATTCATATTCTATTGACCGAGGCTAATAAATTCCTGGCTTTATCTCAAGGCGATGTCAAAATCACGACGAAGGCAAAATCTCGCCATTTTCGGACGGAAAGTCGTCGTAAGCAACAGCTAGTACAAAAATTAAGTGCTAATGGTAGAGCTACATCGATGCCGAAACATGAAGTGATTTTGAAAATTGATAAAAATTTATCGGAGAGTGAAAGGATCTTTAGGCTTTCTTGGTGTTAAGAGTTTGGGATTGACACTAAAGCTCTCAAGTCTGATGGAGAGAGAGAGAGATTCTGATCCTGGTACGGACCTGGATCCTGACCTTAGTACCGGACCAGCATCCTGACCCTAAACCCTAGCTTTCCCTTCCCCCCCCCCCATGGTCCTGGGGGAGGAGGGAAACAAAGCAGTGACATAGCCAAGAGGGGGGGGGGGCAGATGCCCCCTAGTGGGCCGAAATTAAGTCACTCGGAAAAAACTTGCCTTAATTTGCATATATTCGAAAAGTTCATGAAAAATGGAACATTTTTTGTTTTTATGGCACCCTCTGAATCGTTGTAGTTTTTTAGATAATTGGGCGTAAAGTTACGTCTGTGTATTACGACGAAAACATTTGTTTCAAATTCCTGATTAGCATTTTTATCGGCTCAATGAGACGAATAAAATAGCATCAAAATTATTCAGTTTGAAAATCATTTTGGTTTATTGAAACGAAAATATTTGAAATTTTTAGCAACTTTTCGTTTCAATAACCCAAAATGATTTTCAAATTGAATAATTTTGGTATCATTTTATTCGTCTCATTTAGCTGAGAAAAATGCGATATTTACTTTTTCCTAGATGCTCAAGAAATTCAAATTATTTTCTTGCCAATAAACAACTTTTGATTGAATCAGGAATTTGAAACAAATGTTTTTGTTGTAATATACAGACGAAATTTCATACGCAATTATATCAAAAACTACAACGATTCAGAGGATGCCGTAAAAACAAAAAATGCTCCATTTTTCATGCACTTTCCGAAAAAATACAAATTATGGCAACTGTTTTCCGAGTGGACTGGTCCTTTAAATTTATGTATCAAGAGATATTTTAGACCGATGAACTTATGGAAAAATCAAACAATTGCGATATTGAGTATGGTTTAATTTTCAGAAAGAAATTTGAAAATTACATAAATTGCTCGAAAATAATAGAACTCACTGGGAGGCTGCTCAACCCTATTTTGTACATAATAGTCGTTGTTTTATATTTTGTATTTTATTTAGTTTTATAAATTGAGAATAGAAACATGAATCAGGGGTTTCGTTTCAATAACCCAAAACGTTGCACAAATTCTATAATCTTGGTGTCATTTTATTCGTCTTTGCGAGCTATAAAAATTCTGTCTTTCTTTTTACAAAATTAAGAAGGCAAAATGGGATCTACCATAAAATTGGATCTACTATAAAAATTTTCTAAAAATACCATTTGTGAGGGTTTGGACCATCAACCTCAGGGCCAAAAAAAGAATTTTGGGGGTTCAAGATTTGGTCCGGCACCAAGCCTAAAACAAAGTAGGGATATTATAGATAATTTTTAGGGCAAACCGGAGACTCCCGTCAAAACAAAGTTTTTGGCTAGACCCATTTCTTTGAATTTTTGATCCGGGTTTTGCCAAAAACCTAACTTTTCGACCACATTTTATATTGCATGAGCCTATACACCTTATATAAAAGTTGTAGCCCGCATTCTTAGCTTTACATCGATACCAAGAACATCGAAATTGGATTTACCATCAAGAAAAAAAATTCAAAAACGGCAAAGACCACCTGATCACTGTTGCTCAGTAACTTCAATTGAATTAATGGCAGTGATTTGTGAGACTTTATTTAATCTAATATCCTAGTAGTCAGCCATTAAGATGCAATTTAATAATAAAAAAAGCATGGAAATTGACGTGATATAGCTTTTTCTCGCACTTATAAAATTATAGATTGTGCTTTCTTCCATTTGTAAGCATACATACTACTGTCAAATCTCCGTTTAGTCATCCCCTCCAAAACATTCCGTTCAGTCACCACCCGGAGAGCCGTGACTAAATGGAGATTTGACTGTACTAATTGATTAAAAACTGGTTTTTGGGTTTTTTAAGATTTTTTTCTACAATTTTCAATTGTTTAAACTTTCACCAAAATAATCCTATATAGTGGTTTTCTATGCAAGAAATCGATTGGGCTCATTACCGAATCTTGAAAACGCTTCCTAACCCTGAATTAGACTATTTTCTCTTCAATACAACAACCTATTCCCTGATTTAGATCACGAAGGATCAGTATCAATTTTAAGAAAAAAAGCATTGTCTTAAGTTTAAAAATTTTTTCAATGTACTCCCTCGCAAGTTCACGACCAGTAGAGTTAGGAAACCGGAACCGAAAAAAGTCGAAACCGAACCGACACTTCTGAAAAACCGAAAAAAGTCGAAATCGAAACTGTTCGAGCAAAACCTAAACCGTCACTTAGGAAAAACCGAAAAAAGTCGAAAGGCCCCCGATGAGGTATCCCCCTCAATTTTGGTTCCATGAGTGCGTGAATTAGGGAGGAGACTCCCCCTTGCCGACCTAATGTCTAGGTTGGTATTTTCTTGCGCAAATAGTTTTTTTGCGCACAAGGCCTAAGCCTAAGGCATAAGCCTAAGACTAGGTCTAAACTAGGCCTAAGCCTAGTCCTAAGCTTAAGCCTAAGACTAAAGATAAGGCCTAAGCCTAAGCTTAAGCCTAGGCTTAGGTTTAGGCCTAAGCTTAGGCCTTGTGCTCAAAAAAAATTTTTTGCGCAAAAAATTATTTTCCTATAGTCTATAACGCTGCCAACTATTTTATATATAAAAATTAGAAGTAGGCTGTGCTCTTCTTTTATGTATTAAGTAGGTAGTGCTTTTTTTATTAAGTAGGCGGTGTTCTTTTCTTTGGGATATAAAACTTCTATGTCAAACTTAAAACGTTTAGTATTATTAAACATAATCTGTATCTAAAGGTATGGTTGTAGTATATTCTAATACTACAACAGCATCTTTATTCGTTGGAACATACTATGCTTATGTTGTGGAAGGAGCTATTCTGCTATTCTTTAATTTATATCTAGCTCTAGTTATTTTCTTTACAAAACGGTTGAGAAGTCAAAAAGAGTATGTTGTGATTGCTTCGAATATGATTTTTGATGCAACTTTTGGGTTAGGTTATTTTATTGCCGGGATATATCGACTTCAAATATACTACACTGAACAATGTAACTAATAAATTACTAGCAAATTTTTAAAATCGTTCTAGATCTCCCATTGTTTTCAAAATGGCAATGTTTTACAACTGTTCATAGCTTAATCTTTACCATAATCCATCCTGGTGTTGGATGGATATCTTTATTTACAAACATAAATATTTTAATTTCGGTTCTACTTCCAATAAAATATTTGAAGCTTGATGCAAAATTTGCATATTCTATCCCTATCGTTGCTTTCCTTTGTACTCTTCCTACATTTATATTAAATGGGCTTACCTCATATGAAGTTAAAGATGCTTTTACTGTAAGTAGAACCGGGAGACTGAGCGCTGTCGCGCTCACAGGGTGACTCTGAGAGGAACTTCGTAATTTTTCAAATTTTGTCAAAAAATTTTAACAACATTAATTGTTGGCATCCCTGCATGATCGTGGGATTTTTTTTTGCAGGGTGGGTATAACCATCAAAGTATTGTCGATGGCATCTCTCATTGTCCAATACAACTTTAGTTTTAGCTGTCTGATCGAGGTCATATGTATATCGTAAATCACTATTTAACACAATGAGGCATCGACGGCATACATGGGCAAGGTGGGGGGAGGGAGCGTCCGATGAGAGGGTCCCCCCGGCTAAGTTGGCGACCTTTTTTTTGGTCGACAAATTTCTTATGTATCTTTATAAGCAAGAATAAACCAGCGCCAAGAATATTTTTAAAAAGCTTCAAAATTACGGGGACCCCCTCACGGCTGGCCGAGTGAGAGGGTCCCCCCTAATTTTGAGCCGATGAGTGAGTGGGTTGGGGGAGGCTCCCCCTCTTGCCCGCGTATGATCGACGGTAGTCGATCCTCATACAAATAACATCTACTTTAACTTAATTACGCCTAAAAAAAGGCGATATCATACTTATCTAGACTTAGCGACTAGTTTGTAAATTGTAGCTTGTATTGTGTGCTGATGCACTGGACCACAGTTGCACAATCCCAGTAAAATTCGACCGGGGTGGGTCATGGGTCACGGGGTGGGGGGGGGGGGGTGGGTCATGGGACGGAAGGAGATAGGTTATCGATCCCCGGCGCCGGGGACCGATTTTTTCAGAAGGTCTAAAAAAGGTCGCCAAACTGCGGAGGGGGGTGGGTCATAAAAACAAAAATTTTGGACCGGGGTCTGTGCAACTGTGCACTGGACTTGCACTGAAGCGGATAGATCAAGGGATCTTCCCGCCGCATTTATGTTTTGATTCGGGATCGAGGATGTTTTGGGTTTGTCATAGAGGGAGGAGTTTTTTATCGAGAGCCTACATCAGATTTCGCAATCCCCGAAGTTGAAGAAGAGCCTATAATCGGCCTAGAGGTCATTGTGCCTGGGAGCAAAATTTGTCCAATATTGTATAAGGGGTGATCCAGATATTACGTAATCAACTTTTTGGTGGTTTACCTCCCCCCCCCCCTCCTAACGTAATCAATTTTTATGAAGAAGACCGACCCCCCCCCCTCCGCCAATATGATTATGTAATATCTGGATGACCCCTAACAAGAGTTATTTAACATGTACACTGAGCCAAAAATTTGTCCAAGGATTCGATGTAACGCCAAAAAAACAGGAAATTATGAATCGAATCAATAGTAGGATGGTGCATTAAACATTTACAGGGTGTTAAAAAATAGAATTTTTGAGATTTTAAACTTTTTCAAAATTCAAGAAGGTTTTCTGGCTATGGGCCTGTTTTTAGTCATCTATAAAATTTGTATTGTTAGGAACCCAATTTATGCAACCTCCAAAATAGTGGTAGTACTCAAGCTTATCAATCAATCAGAGCCACAAGAATAGCTTGTTCACTTGCTAGTATACCGATTTATATCCCTATTGCTTATAGGATGTATCAGGTAATAGGGATTCAAAGTATTTAACATCTAAGAGATTTAGCTTATTAAAAAGAGCTCTCAATATTCCGGCTTAAGTTCTAAGCAAAGGGAGAAATTAACAAACATGACATTAACCGTTATGTTGATTACTTTAAGTGAATTAGCATTGTTTTGTGTACCAGATTTCTTTTTGATGATAAACCCGAATAATTCTTTATTTGTTTTTTATATTATGAATTTGAATAAAGGTAAGAGACAAATTTTATATATAAGAATAGATGTAAGTGAAAAAAGGGTGATATCAAAAAGGCTGACTTGATCCGGTTCCAGAAATAACCCGAGCATGCTGAGGGACTCATTGTGGTTCCCAGCGTCTCGCTCCTTCATCGCTCTGATTTCAGTGGCCTACTCGACCCCAGAGACCTTATCAGGTTGTTTCTTGAACATGCCCCCGGTTGTTTCTTTGAACAGACCTTGACTTTCCTACATGTATAGGGAGCACAAATTAGTGCCTTCCACACATGAAAATCCAAAAATAGAGGCCCCCCAACGCAATACCTCCCTCCTTGCTCATTTATGACTATCATTTTAGGCATTATCAACATCGTAATCTTCTTACGAACACAAAAAGAACTCAGGTCGTCTATTTTCCAAGTAACATTCAAATGCTGTGTGAAACAAAAAGCCAATATTAAAACTGCAGTGAGTGTAATTGCAAGTGGAACTAATGCACAACCTAAGACTAAAGTTTTCAAAAGCACCTCAAATGCTATAAAAAATCTTACTAATAAATAAAATTTATTTATAGGTCTATGCCGCGTACCTATAGTTTTATGCTAAAAATTTTTTTGCTAAATTGACTAATTTTTTGTATATAGGGATAATTTTATGCAGGGAATCGATTGCGTGCATTCCCGAACCTTGGAAATGTCTCTTTGACCCTGGTTCAGGCTATGTGGTGGGTGTATTGAAGCGAAAATGAACTAAAGAGCGGATTTTTGCCGCAAAATTACCTGTATAGAAGTTTTTCTAGGCGTTGAATCGGTTGCGCACATTTTCGAGGCGTGAAAAAAATTCCCTGATACTGATTTAGGCGATTTTCATCAAGAAAACTTAAATAAGTGTTAGGAAAATTTTATCATTTAAATCAATGTCAGAAAAATTTTTTCATCTCTCGAAAATGTGCGCAATCGATTATCTGCATAAAATTATCCTCCAGGTGGATGATTCCCGATCGACAAATCGAAAAATTTTCGATTTTCGCTTCAATACATCCACTATGCCTGAATCAGGGTCAAGGAAGCGTTTTCACGCTTCAGGAATGCGTGCAAATGATTCTCCGCATAAAATTACCTCTATACAAAAATTAGCCAATTTGAAAAAAATTTTTGGCATAAAACTGTAGGTACACGACCATGAAAAGAGTTTATTTAAAAAAATATTTATTCACACCAATAACTTTTAAAAGCACCATTCAATATTTCTGGATTGCCATTTGGGTTAATAATGGCTTTTTCTGGAATTTTGGAAAAGTTTTTATTGTAAGACATGATTCGCCGGGTAAGTTCTTTGGCTAGCTTAACATGTTTCCTTTTAATGTCTTTGCTTTCCATGGGGTCTTCTAAAAATAAAAATTTTATGCATATTTTGAAACTACCCGCTAGGTCAAAAAGCCAAATTTGGCCATTATATTTGAGATTGACATCAAAAATTTCATAGACAAGCTTGAAATTGTTTTGCCTAAAAAATATTTACTATATGATAATTAAGGTACAAAAACATACATGAGCAAGGGGGTAGGCTGGTAAACCGAAAAAAGACACGTTTGACGACCTTTTTTTGGCCATAAAAAATCGAAAAATTCATCAAAAACCCTTTGGGTTTTTGCTGTATATTTTTACCAAAAGCGACACGTTTGCCGAAATTTGACCCTTCAGCGGGGGGGGGGGGGGGTTGATCCACCCCTTGCCCAAGTGTATACAAAAATATTATATAGAATGTCCCAAAAAGGACAGTTTTGAAATTTTGAGCGATTTTTTCAAATTTGTTCAAGTTTTTTATTTTCATCAAAATAACCCTATATGGGGTTTTGTAATATTATTTTGGTGTAAATTAAACAATTTTAAAAAATTTTTTAAAAATCACTCAAAAAACCCCCAAAATGCCCTTTTTTGGGACACCCTGTACAAAAAAAACTTACCTCACAGCAGCTAGGGGTGGATAGATGTTATATACTAGTCTTGTTCTTTTTACTAAACTTTCGCCTTTTTGAATCATCGACCATTGGTTTAGACCATCACCTATGATTTTTTTGAAATTTTTTAAAATAAAAAATTACCATAAACATCGGTGGGGTACCCTGTCATACCCAAAATAGTTGCATACCAATCGACCACATGGAATAGGCTTAAAATATTATTAAGATGGTCAAAATTATAAATAGAAACCCTCCATCAACTACACTCCTAATACCTCACCATCCATATAAACTGACCCCTCCCTCCCTCAGAGGATCTAGATTTTCATCGTCTGGATCGTATGGGTCCTCTGGTGCTTCAAAAAATTGAGTTTCCAAGGCACATTTTAAACATTTTTAACCAAAAATTGTTAAAAAGCTTACTCTTCTCTCACACCATGTTCTTTTATAAAATTTGGAGCATGCACAAAAGTATTAGTTTTTGTTCCTCCTTCCCAAACAGTGCCTTTCTTCCCTCTTAACGGGTAATTTGATGCTCCAGCGTCGGTATCACCTCCGTTCTAAAATTCTAAAAAAAGAAAAATCAGAAAGATTTTACAAATTTTACATCGCTAGTAAAGATAATTACGGTATTTTCATACATTTCTAATTGTTTAAGATAATCAATTATTTGGCCAATCGCTTCATCCATGGCAGCAAGCATGCCTTAATTTTTTAAATCAAGTTCGTTTCCGCACCAGGTTCAAAATTTTTTGCAAGCCCATAGTCAAATGGTTAGGACGCTAGATGCCCGCACCGAAGGGAGGGGTTCGATTGCGCTTGGAGCGGTTTCTTTTTGAATAATTCAAAAATGATGTAAATTTTGCATATGGGTATTTTTATGCGAGGGACACTAACATGATATTATTTTTCATAAATAAAATTAGTACAAAAGAATCAACACCTCTAGAAGTTGGAAGATATTCTTTTTGCAGTACCCCAAATGCCATTTTCCTATCATGTAATTTTGTAAAATTTTCATGAAAATCGAAAAACTTCGGGATTCGTATCCTCGACTTATAAGTGAAATCCTGTCACACTAGCCAATCGTCCACGTAATTCGTTAGCCATTGTGTACAATCATACATGGGCAAGCAGGGGGGTACTGGGCCCCAAAATACGAATTGGTCCCAAAGGTTATTGTCGACCAAAAAAAACGTCGACAGGCGAAAAAGTCGAAATACGAATTNCCCCCCCCTGCCCATGTATGTATACAATATATACCTCGTTTTACTCGTCTCGTTGCGCTGAATCTAATGGCATTAGTCGTTTTTAAAATTTCAAGTTTCCGCCAATTTTTGCTAAAAAAACCGCCGTGCCCCGAATGGGACAGGATATGGGGGGGGGGGTGTTACAGTGTTAAAAAAGAATCAATATATGACCTACCACAATAAACATATCGTTTCCTATTATTTTTCAGTTTCTCGCAAAAAGTCTCATAATAAAACGGAACTTCCAGTGGAACATGGACCGATTGAAAAGCCAAGTACATGAAAAATGGGCTCTCTTTTGGGTGTTTCTTCAGCACTTGTATGGATTCATTCGCGAATAATGTCTATAGTTTTTGGACGAAATTTTTTAAACTTTATCAAACCGTAGAATAAATGCCATATTTACTAAAATCCGGTCTGCTTACACCATCAACTTCGTTAAATAAATCCAAACCCGAAATGATCTTTTTGGTTTTAGGATCTTTGGTTTCTAAAAGAAGAATTTTTTGCACTTTTTCTTTTGCTCTTTACCAGCGCTATGATTAAAATACCCTTCTCGAGCACCATAAAACCCATAGAAAGAATCAAAACCTCTAGAAGTTGGGAGATATTCTTTTTTACAGTACCCCAAATGCCATTTTCCTATCATGTAATTTTTATAACCTAATCTTCGTAGATTTTCCGGTAAAAAAGGGAATTCTAAAGAGACGCCTCTTTCTTCGAGTGGAAGGAATACACGGTTCTCAAAATTTTTGTATTAATTTTAAAAAATTTTAACGGATCCATACTTGTGTTCCTGAGCGAAAAGGATAGTATCCTGTCATTAAAGAAGCTCGAGTGCTAAAAAATATTGACTGTATTAAAAAATAAGATGACACTTTTTTTAGTACAGACAAACTTCGATATAACGACACTCCTTACCCCCCCCCCTGAATTCGATATAACGACCCCTCCCTTCGGGTGTTGTTATATCGAAGTTTGACTGTATTAACAAATAAGAAGATGAGAACATTTTTTAGTATTAGAAAAAACTTACGGTGTGCATAGATGATTAACATAAGAATTATTTAATTGAACCGTATTTCTATGGAATGCTAGTTTTCGAAGATTTGGTGTGTAAAGTCTAGAAAATTTTTAAATTAGGCAAAAGTTTTCGGACCCAACCGGGACTCGAACCCGGACCTCCTGGCTACCGTCCAGGTGCACTATCATTGTGCTAAAGTCCATTTCCGCCGCAAATAGGAAAAAAAGTTCGGACAAGATGGCCAAGTGGTAAAGCTCTCGCTTTGCACTCCGAAGGGCGAGGACATCATATAAAAAACTTCTGCTGTTAGTCGTGCGCGCAAAATCTCAAAATTTTGGGGAGTATTTGCGCACATGTGTTCGAGGGGAGGAAGACTTTTCGTGCTTATTGGTGCTAGATTTTTTGAGATTTTTCGATTTTTCCAATTTTTTCAAAAATTTTCATGGAAAAATAATAGGGCCATCGTGTTCCTCGTATAAAAATGTGGATATGTAAACATTTTTTCATGAACAAATAAAAAATTAGTTTTGGGCGCGGGATCGAACTCGCGACCTATGAGTGAAGGCCGAGCACGTTAGCCACTCGGCCATGAGTCAAACCCAAAACCTCATGATATGATACTCGTTTTGAAGCTCTCGGCGAGCTGAGTCGATTGACGATTTTTTAAAAATTTTGACCCTTACTTGCGCCTTTTCGGCATTTTGGTCCACCATTGCTCCACCATCTCCTCCAAAATTGTGGGGCGGGGGGGGGGGGGGGGGGGGTATTGTTATAGTGTGTTAATAATACAACTACAAATTTATGTTTACCTGCTATCTTTCCAATCCACATCG
>OZJO01001364.1:0-11376 GCA_900406225.1 Acrobeloides nanus
AATTTTTGCCTTTCGGCGCCCCCCCCCCATTTTTCGGGGCCCTCGCGGCGCAGAGGGGGGGGGGTGTCGTAATTACGACCCCCTATTCAAGTATGCAACAACGTGTTTTCGGGGGTTTTTCGGTGTGGAGAATCGTCATTTTTCGATGAAAAGTTCAGGAAAGGGGGTGTTTTGGCGAAAAAATCGATTTTAGGGTTTAGCGGCTAGAGAAGCAGGGAATTTTGTTTCGTTCAATTCACCGGGAATCGATTCCCCGTGTAGGAAAACCCCCATAGAAGGGTAAACAGGCGAATCCGCGCTGAATTGGGGGAGTTATGGCGATTTTTTTTAAAATTTCCAGCATGCCCTGAGTTGAAAAAGTTGATTATCGACACGAAAACATGCTCTATTCAAAAAGTTAGTACCACCATCCTCTTCCTGAGTGTGTCTCTTACCCACTTCTGAAAAAATTTCATCGAAAACGGTTTTCCCTAGCAAGATAAACCCCATATGTGTACACACGTGTACACATGTGTACACACTGTGTTGTGTACACATGAGTACTCATGAGTTGAACACATTAACCCAAAATTTTTCTTTTGTCGTGAATAACAAATCTATAAAGGAAATAAATTCAAATTCAATTCCTACGACGATTTCGCTCGTGTGTACACAACACATGTGTACACAAATACATGTGTACACGGGATAACACTGTTCAGGGGTATAACCTTTTAATCTTAAACGCTCAATTTTTGAAGGAAAAAATCTCCATTTTTGATAAAAAGTTGTAATCTTTGATAAAAAATTGATAACTGTTTTAAAAAAAAGCCATTTTTGACAACAAAAAAAGTACACCTTTTCCTTCAGTCCGATTTTGAGCTGGAGACCATTTTTTGCGTAGAAGATGTATTCTCATCGGCACGATTCACTTATGGTATTAAATGATATCATTTAAACAAAAGATGGTGATTCATTTGACTTAAAATAAGAACCATAAAATTGCTTATTCATACTTTTATACGATATTAAGTGATGCTATTTTGTCTGTTACAGGACGGCTCCAAACATGATAATAAAATAAATAAATTTTTTCCTTTTGAATCCACTCTGTCAACGCCGAAAGACTAACACAATAAAAATTTTTATTATGGGCACGGTATCTTATAAAGCAAGTCATTTCTGGAAAGGGTTATCAGTGTTTGTTTTTGGAGATTTTTTCTTTAAAGTGCAAATTAGGGCCTTTTCCAAAAAAAATTTTTGTTGAAAAATGACCTTCTAGGGGTAAAAATAAGGTGAAAAATCGATTGCGCGCACTGCCAAATTGTGAAAACGCTTTCCTTTTTCTGACCCTGATTCAGGGAATGGGGTGGGTGTATTGAAGCGAAAATCAAACATTTTTGGATTTTTATGAGAAAACCGTTGATTCTTAGGTTTTTCTAGGCGGTTGCGCGCATTCCCGAACCTTGAAAACGCTTCCTTGACCCTGATTCAGGGAAAGGATATGTATTTACGTAAATAAATTGATTTTCGCTTCAATACACCCACCCCATTCCCTGAATCAGGGTCAAGGAAGCGTTTTTACAATTTGGCAGTGCGCGCAATCGATTTTTCACCCTATTTTTACCCTAGAGGTCATTTTTCAAAAAAATTTTTTTGGAAAAGGCCCTAACTTGCACCCCCCCCTTTAAAAGGTACAAGTGCTTTCATATAAAATAATTTTAAAAAATTTTGTTCTGGTCTTGGTATAATTTAAATTTATTTAGATGTCAAACTTTACGTACCTACTTATTTTCGCTGCTCTTATCTATTTCGTTCATGCTGAACCGAAATGTGCATGGTACAGATCAGCTCCAATATGCCTAAACAGCACTGTTTGCCCTTCTAGCAATCCTTATTTAGAATCTTCTGCCAGTTCCAAAGAAGATGGTATGCTAAAGATTTCAGACAAGACGGAACCAAGGGGAGAGAATGAAGACCGTTGCCCCTTCGCCCCTTATCCCCCCTTCCTACCCTTACCAACTACCCCTATCATACCACCGACCTCTTCCTCCCCCCCCACAGCATTCGAAAAAAGTTTCACAAAGAATTGAGGCATAATTCTGGATCATGAACACGTTTCCTTGACCTTGATTCAGGGGAGAATTTGAATAAAATTACCTCGGAGGGGTCTTTTTTGTTTACAAATTCAAAATTTTCGCTTCAATACACGATCTCCATTCCCTGAATCAGGGTCAAGGAAGCATTTTCACGCTTCGAAACCTATTCCAATCGATTTTTCGCATAAAATTTACCCTAGAAATGTCTTTTTTTTAATTTAAAAAAAATTTCTACCTGACCTTGGTGAAAACTTTCCCTTTAAAGCCGGAGATCGAATCAGCGACTGTTTGATTCAACTTATGACGCGCGAGCCACTTGGCCATGCGTGAATTTTTTTCGAATTTTCAAACCCTGTGCGTCACTAGGTTCGAAAATGCATTTTTTTATTTTGAATTTTAGCGGATTATTGTTCAAATTCGTTTGGTAACCAATGTGCTAGTGGTCGAAAAATCTTATGTTGCACTGAAAAAAATGTAGACCTTAAGAACACGAATTCTTACACTTGTGGAAGTGAATATAACAAATTAGTTAAAACCTTGTTTATCGGTATTTTCGTTGTAACTTTATTGATTCATAATAAATTTTGAAATAGCATAAATTCCGTTTCCGCCGACAATGGGAAAAAAGTCCGGGGTGATGGTCAAGTAATCCAAGGCCCCGCCCGTCCGATCTGGGAAGTTAAGCAACGTTGGACCCGCATGTTCTATCCCACTAGGACAAAATTTTGATTTTCAAAAAAAAAATGCGAAAAATCGATTGCGCGCACTCCCGAAGCGTGAAAATGCTTCCTTGACCTTGATTCAAGGAAGGAATCGGTATATTGAAGCGAAAATCAAACAAATCCGAAAATGTTTGATTGTCGCTTCAATATACCGATTCCTTCCCTGAATCAGGGTCAAGGAAGCGTTTTCATGATTCGAGAGTGTACGCATCGATTCCCCGCCTAGAAAAACCTAAGAATCGACGGTTTTCTCATAAAAATTCGAAAATGTTTGATTTTCGCTTCAATACACCCACCATCTTCCCTGAATCAGGGTCAAGAAAACATTTTCACGCTTCGGGAGTGCGCGCAATCGATTTTTCGCATTTTTTTACCCCTAGAACCGCCATTTCAAAAAAAATTTTTTTGGTCAAGATCTGACCCTAAAATGGTCCCCTTCCTTTAAGACCGATTGTCTGAAGGTTGTTAAAAATCGAGGTATCAACCTAGAAAATGATTTTTCTAAATTTGATTTATAAATTTAGTACTAGTCGTGGGAATCTCGAATCTATCAAACTTTTGTGTATAAGACATTATCCTCGCCGAGATACAGCCACCTGAAGTTGAGCACCTTGACCATACGCACAAAATTGTACCCCCAACGTAAAATCCACATATCTCGGCCATTTTAAAAGCTTTTCAAATACGATCTTTTTTATTTATTAGGTATGGCTTTCTACTAAATATTTGCATTTTATCATATTTTTATCCGATCTACTTTCGTAGAGATATGGCTATTTTATATATTACCTGTATTTCCACGTTCTCGGTGTGATAATAATCCGAGCTCCAAAAATTTCCAAAAAATGAGAGCTATAAAACAAGCATAAAAAATCGTTTGATTTCAAATACTATTAAGCAAAATTAAGCAAAAGTGTCTTCAAAAAACTAGGCTCAATTTCTTAGGCTTAACCTCAACACGTGAAGAACAACGAATACCCCATGTTAAAAAAACAATTTTTTCAACTTTTTTATTTTGGCTCCAAATTGGCTGATTTTTGGTAATCGGGGAGGAGGGGGGAGGGAGAGTTTTGGGCACAGGAAATCGATTGGCACAAGTCCCGAGTTCCGAAAAAATTTTCATGCCCACCTAAATTTTTGGATAAAAATTTCGATTTTTGAGAAAAAATTCGATTTTGGAGCCAAAATAAAAAAGTTGAAAAAATTGATTTTTTAACATGGAGTACCCCGATAAGGGGTCACAAAATTTTTTTCGGAACTCAGGACTTGCGCCAATCGATTTCTCGTGCCCGAAAACCCCGATTACCAAAAATCAGCCAATTACGAAAAAAAATTTTTCGGAGATAGGGCCGCAAACGGCACCCCCTTTATGAAGTTTTCCAACTTTTTCCAGAATTATCATATTTTTAAATTTTTTTATGAAAAATTTTATTTAATGTTACTTAAATTTAGATGCACATGATAAAAATGCAAAAATGACAAGGTTGAAAACAAAATAACATCAAGTTGCACATATAAGAATCATCAAAAATTCAAATTAAAGGGGGCGTGTCCGTATCGGATCAAAAAAATTTCTTGATTTTTTCGAACGAAACTCACCCTTTAGTGTTCACACATGCTCAGCGTCATGACGCGCGTCATGATACGTGTCACTACACTGCGTCACAATGCGCGTTATAACATTTATCATGACGTGCGTGACATGCATCATGACGCAGCGTCATGATGCAACGTCATGACGCGTGCCATGATGCGCTTCATGATACGTGTCATTACGCTGCGTCATGATGCAACATCATGACACGCGTCATGACATGCGTTTGACACTGAGCATGTGTGGACACTAAAGTGTGAGTTTCGTTCGAAAAAATCAAGAAATTTTTTTGACCCGATACGGACAGGATTCACACGCTCCCTTTAGTTTATTCTCTTCCAATAAAAGCCAATCCAACTTGTATTCCTTTTCGTTTTAGATATGTCGCGCATCGATGCAAGTTCATTTGATGGCATAGCGACAACTTGGATTTGGATTCTGCATCTTCTCTGCGTTTCATAATAGCGAAAACGATCATCAGATCCTCTGGCTTAACTCGACGTTCCTCGGGATTAGGAATTAGATCCACAAAGTCATCCATGTGCGGTTCGTTGTTTCTTTTTTTGGCAGCAATGAGCTATAGATTCAAGAATTTTTGTTTTATGCCAGATAAAAAGCTTACCTTTCCAATGTTATTTTTGACGTCCATTTGAAATTTGGGTTCGTTGAGAAGTATTTTTGTATAATTCGCACCTTGGTTGAAAAGTTTGTTTAGTAGTTCGTCGCCATCTTGTTTTACATGAATCAAACAAATCTTTTTTTCTTCTCTTTGGTCAATTACGGCCAAGTCGCATGCTTCAAATTTGTGGACAGCAGAATTCTTTTTCTTCTTCGGATTCATCAATATCGAAGTTTTTGCATAAATATTGTCCAAACAGATGAAATTTTTATTGATGCTTTCAACTCTTTTACAATATGCCGGTTCGTCTTCTGCTTTCTCATTTGATTTTGCTTTCAAAGCAACTGGTAAAGAAAATCCATTTTCTTGCGTGAAATTATTCCACGTTTTTTCCAAATTTTTCAAAGTTTCGTTTATTGGTCGAAACCATTCCGTCGAGAGTTTCAGCCATTTTCCTAGGTAGTATAGATATTCATCATAAGTAGCGGGTTCTCCGTCTTTAGAAGTTTTCCATGTTGTCTTATAAATCACGCAATTTTTTATAGGCCAGGATTTAGGGTCCTAAAAATAACGCTTTATATATACAACCTTGATATAAAGCCACCTCTCCGGATAGAGCCTTATATCTAATTTTTCGGTCACGAAATCGCGAGCGTCATGACATGTACCATGATGTGTGTCATGATGCGTGTTATGACACGCCTCATGACTTGCGTCATTATGCAGCGTCATGACGCGTGTCACAACACGACTCATGTCATGACGCAGCGTCATGATGCGTGTCATGATATGCGTCAAACGCGCGTCATGATTCGTGTTGTAACACGCTGCATGATGCAGCGCCATGATGCGTGTCATGACACACATCATGACGCGCGTCATGACACAGTCATAATACGATCATGACACGTATCATGACGCTTCGTCACGGCGCTGCTATGCGTGTTCAGCGTCATGACACGTACCATGACGCGTGTCATTACGCACATCATAATACGTCTCATGACGCTGAGCATGTGTGGACACTAAAGGGTGAGTTTCGTTCGAAAAAATCAAAAAATTTTTTTTGACCCGATACGGACATTATTCATACGCCCCTTTTAAGAATATTTTTTATACCTCATTCGTTTCTTGAATTCTATGAGTCTTAAAGAAAGTTCCAATCGAATAGTTTTTAATGCCAAAATTCTGCAGCTCTTTAATATAACCAGATATAGAAATCTCCGCGTGCACACTTCTGGTTTTACTAGAACTTCCGAAACCAATAAAATTGATTTCATCATTTTCTTCAACTGGACAAATAAGCTGCAACTCATTCGATACTTTTTTATTCTCCAAGGCAAGTTGGAATTGTTTTTCTAGATCGGTATTAAGTGTTGCTAAAATGAGATCATCTTGAACGGGTCGTATGTTATCGATCCAAGCAAAGTTTTCTTTATAATCCAATGAGGTATAACCATTGTAAGCATTATGGCAAAGAGTGATGAGATCATCTGGCTTGTTTAATTTCTTAGTAAGGGTCAACGAGACTCCACCGCGTTTAAAATTAGTCGCAAATTGATCATTTTTACAATCGCCTTCAATACCTCGCACGATATCCTAAAAAATTCGAATAAGTTAAAGGGGGCGTGTGAATTCTGTCCGTATCGGGTCAAAAAAATCTTGATTTTTCGAACGAAACTCACCCTTTAGTGTCTACAGATGTTCAGCGTCATGATGCGTGTCATGACACATATCATGACGTGTGTCATGACACGTGTCATGATGCGTGTCATGACGCTGAGCATTCATGACAAGCGTCATGACACGTATCATAATGCGTGTCATGAATGCTCAGCGTCATGACACGTATCATGACGTGTGTCATGACACAAATCATGATGTATGTCATTATGTCATGATACGCATCATGACACACGTCATGATACGTATCATAACGTGCGTCATGACATAATGACACGCATCATTACACACCTCATGATACGTGTCATGACACGCGTCATGACCTTGAGCATATGTGGACACTAAAGAATAATTTTGTTCGAAAAAATCAAGAATTTTTTTTTGACCCGATATGAAAAATTTTACACGCCCTTTTAACATGGTTCCCGCGAACTTACATCAAAAAATTTCAAGAAATCATCTTGATGCGAAGCTCTTGCGACGTTTTGCGCCACCATCAAAGGATTCTTTCGCATTTTGTGGCTCTTGACTTTTTTGAGCCCATTCGGTTTCACAGAGTTCAAACCAGTCTTAAGCCCGAAATCATAGACGCATTCTTTCGATTTGATCATTCGATATCCTTGTTCATATGAAACGACCATCCAAAAATCTTCCTCCTTATTTATCGGGATGAAGATTAGACAGTATGGTAGATCAACTTTTTGATAGCGAAACTGCTCGTTTTCTACATCAGTAAAGCGGGTTAGAGAGGTAAAATCAGGCAGATTCGACGCTTTGTATCTCGGCAGCGTACCAACCGCCATTAGAGCACCTGGACATAAATTCGAGTATTTCCATTCCAAGAGTTCGTGCTCCGGGATCAGTTTTTGTTTCACTACGACTGGCTCCTCTTCATCCACATCCATCGGTTCTTCATCCTCCGACCGATTGTGATCGATTAATGGCGAATAGTATTGTCGAATTGTTGTTTGGCGATTTTTGGAATTTTCATGATCGACCTCCGATTTCGTTTCCTCTTTACCTAAATTTTTTCTTTTGAAAAAATTCTTGAAAAAATTCGAAAAAATTTTTTCTATTTATCATAGAAAAGTAAAGATATTTTTCTTAAAATCACCTTTAAACACCAACTTGGGATGTTTTTTAATAAAATAAAGAGTATGGTCGTTTGGATAGGACACTGTACGCGAAACTGTAGATAATTTTCTTTTCGCCATTCAGATACTTTTCCAACTCCACGTCGAAGTTCCAGGAATCAATGTAAAATTGTCAACTCATGGAGTATTCGAGAATGATTTCGATTTTACCAGAAAATAGATTTCACAAGATGTCTTCAAAAAATGAAAATTTTTGTGATTTTTTGAAGAAGAACAAATTTCGAAATTCTCAAAATTTTTTAAGTTTTGGCGAATCGAAACAATCTTTTTAGTGAATAACTTTGTTTTCAAGAACGAAATCAGATGCATTATGATTATATGTGCGATCGTTCAAACTAATCAAAATTCGTACGGTATGGAAAATTTTCAGACGCGAAAAACATGGTTTCTTGTTTTATGGTTTTTTCAGTTTCCGAAACAAGCTGTAGACAAAAGTTTCTCTTCTTTCGACTGGGGGGAGGAATATTCTATAAAGTACTGATGCAATTTTCGATTTTTTTCAATTTTTAAGAGACAGGAAAAAATTTTTTTACAAAAAACTAAGGTCATTCTTGAATTCAGCGCCTAGAAAACACCCAAAATTAGAGAAAAATTCAAAAAGTCGATTTTAGGGCCAGGGATCGAACCATCGATCTTTTGATTCAATTTCTACGCTCTAGTCACTCGGCCATGGTGTTATAGAATCGTTGAAAAATCTTCCATTTTCGACCATCGCGGATATCAACAGGGCATCCAAAAAAAGTTCACATTTGGGATTTTTTTGAAAAAAAATTTTGAATTTTTTTCCAAATTTGTTCAATTTACCTTATAGGGTAATTTTTATGCGAAAAGGCGATTTAAGAAGTTATTTTTATGCTAGGACTTCAAAAAAGCGGTGAAAATTCAATAATGTTGATTTCATTAGATTTCAAAATCGATTTTTTGAATTTTCACTTTTTCGAGAATGATACTTTTTTTAGTTTTATGCCGAAAAAAAGCCTAAGGTCTAGGCCTAAGGCTTCTAAGCTTTAAAAGCCCTAAGCCATAAAGTTTCCCAAAAAAATTGCCCAAATAAAGTTGCCCAAATAATAATAATTTGGGATAAAAATTTTCATATTATAAAAATAATATTTTTTATTACAACAATAAATTTATTTCAATTTTCCGAATATATAAATTATGAGAAATTTCGCTAATCTAAAGAATTTTAAATTTTTGACCTCCTTCAGCACCACCATCTTCAAAGGCTCGAATGGACCCCAACACACTGAAATTTTGAATTTTTTATTACTTACAAGGAATCGGCAAGTTGAGTCCGTGGAATTTCGAACTGAGGCATATATCAAAAAATTCCTCATAATTTTTTAAGATTTTTGGCTAAACTCGTTTTTCCTTAATGAACAGTTTAAAAGTATTTTTGAGGGTACAAAGATACCGTTTTTGATGCAAAAGATTATGCTCCAAGCCGAAGTCGAACCCCGACCGTTCTACGCATTAAGCAGAATGCTTTACCGATTGCGCCATGAAGGCATAATTAAAAACGGTTGATAATTTCGATATGATCAAGCAATATTTTTCTAACTTCAAATGCATCTTTGGACCCTCAAAAACTTTAAGTTCATTAAGGAAAAACGAGTTTAGCCAAAAATCTTAAAAAATTATGAGAAATTTTTTGATATATGTTTCGGGTCGAAATTCCACGGACTCAACTTGCCGGTTCCTTGTTAGTTTTGCTGAGCTAGTTGAGAGGTTTGACATATTCAAAAATTAGGAGGTACTGGAATTCTCTTGCTGAGATAGACCAATTTTTGTGAAAATTTGGGAGTTCCCACAGGTATAAAAATGTATAGGCATACTCTTTCAAACCTAACCAGAAAACTTTCCTGAAGTCCACCGATTATGGAAAGTGTATAAAAACGTAGTGCGTGCGTAGCCCTGAAAGATAAAAAAGATTTCAAGTCAAAACGATTTATCCTTGAAAAGATAGAGTTTTTTCAGGTCCGGCTTACCTGTAAGACCAAAAAACCCTGGTCTTCAACTTGGTACTGGGTCAATCTCCAACTAGTGAACGAATCTAATGGGTCCCCAAAAACAAAAGTTGCTCAAAACTTTACGAACTATAATGTTATGCAAACAAAAATTAAAAATTTGATCAAAACAAGTTTGTCGGTCCCCGTCGCTCGATTCTTTCAGAGCCGGTGCTTTACCCAACATAGAAAATTTAAATAAAAATATGCTAAAACGGTGATAAAGTTTGAAAAAAATGCGAAGTATGATTCCTTTTTTTTAATTGAGTGAAGGTTCAAGCCTGCAAGAAGTAAATAATTTTTTTCATTTTTTTATTTTCGTATTTATAAATAAACTATCTGGAACTAACTTCCCTTTTTTTCAATTTGACTAAAAAGGTAATAAAAAATTAGTTTATGAATATGTTTTATTCTTTCATTTTTTTATTGGCAAGACTCGTGTTACCTTTAATTGATAAGCCATTAGTCGATAAAAACCTTTCCATCTTACTTGAAACAATCATCTATTTTCGATTTCTTTCTTTTTATTTAATTTTTTAGCAAAAATTTCAAGCATGACAAGTTTATCTACCACATCTAGTGCGGCTGAAACGATAGAAAGACCTAATTTTGATCGCATGGTTCAAATAGGAGATCTATACGATGCTAGGACAGAACACCTATTGAAAGGATTAAATGTTTTCAAATGTAGTAAATTACCGATCGATTGTTATTATGGCGAAAATGGTATAGTTGACAACCAGCATCATAAAATCAACTATATTTGGTCGGACAATTATTCAACAAAATTAGAAAAAGCTCACATAAATGGAGAGGCTAAGCTTAGCATTCTATTCCAAGCCCTAGATATAAGCGGTTCAATTAGCTTGCTCCAAGAACGAGTGCCTAAGAAAAAAACCATTCAATGTTCGGTCGTCTTAAATATGACGACTAAAAACGAGCATATCAATTTTCAACATGAAAGCCTTAGAGAATGTTATGTTAAAAAAATTTCGCACGGTACACACATAGTTGTTGGTATCGGTTGGGGTTCAAACGCGGTCGTAAATATGGTATATGAAAATGTAGATGAAAGCAATAAAGCAGATATCGAAGCTTCATTTAAGCTTCAATTAACAGATTTACAAAATCGTTTAATTGAAGCTATAGATAAAAGTGGAACTACACGACTAGTACCGGACTCGCAAGTCGAGAAAGCAGAAATAAAGACAACATCTAGCAATAACGAAGAAAAGAAAGCTGTATCGGCCGAAGTCAACTCTGAAAAAGTGGAGGCCGAAGCACTAAAAGATACAGAGCGTTCATTTTGGTATGCAACATCAATGTTTTTAGTCGTTCTCGCACCCCCTCTAACGAATTTCTATGCGGTCTTTTTTAAATTGTAGCTGATCAATGGCCGAATAAGTGTTGATAAAAATTTTCGAAATCCATTGATCCTAATATTGTCAAAAATTACTTTGAAGTTTTCAAAGTCGATTTTCTTCACCTTAACAAAATGTTAGAAATTTAATTTTTGTATG
>OZJO01001364.1:11476-27479 GCA_900406225.1 Acrobeloides nanus
ATTTTCATACAAAAATTAAATTTCTAACATTTTGTTAAGGTGAAGAAAATCGACTTTGAAAACTTCAAAGTAATTTTGACAATGTTAGGATCAACGGATTTCGAAAATTTTTATCAACACTTATTCGGCCATTGTTCAGCTACAATTTAAAAAAGACCGCATAGAAATTCGTTAGAGGGGGTGCGAGAACGACTAAAAACATTGATGTTGCATACCAAAATGAACGCTCTGTAGCTCGAAACTTTCGAGCATGGGAATAGGAGGAAAATTCGAACGAAAACGTCAAGAAACAATAAAATTGGATGAGATTAAGTTTCAGTTTGAATCTGATTTTCTTCCTTCAGGATATGCGCCTCCAACAACACTTGAACAAGCCATTGGACTTATCCAAAAAATTCCTAATAATTTGTATGAAAATATGAATGGAAAAGACAAACCGTTGAAAATTTATCTTCTTCCTTTAACCGTTCTTAAAAAACACCTAGATGAAATCGATATTGAACATAATCATGCTTATGTTCCAGTCTCTATAGGTATGATTCGAAGCTGTGAAAAAATTTTCGATCAAATCGAAGAATCGCAAGAAAATTTAACCGATCTGCAAACGTTTTTAAAGAAAAATCGCAATATAATCATTAAAGGAGAGCGTCTAAAAATCGAAAATGGCATTAGAACATTCGAAGAATTAATCAACAATTTTCGCGAAAACTTAAAAAATCGTTTAATCGAAGTTCGTAGTGGAGGAGAACAAGGGAAATTTGATTCGTGTTTTCAAGAATTTGCATCACAACTCATGGAAGTCGAAGATTTTATTCAAACAACTAATGAAAATTTAAAAGAAAAAGTCGAACTGTTTGATAATTTTAGCAAGAAAGGAGCAATAATAATATTAAATAAAAACCAGTTGATTTCTGCTAAACGAGAATATAGATCTCGTCGTGTCTATATATTATTTTTGTCGTTTAAAGAAGATTATCAAAGTGACCATTGGAATGATTCTATTGATCATTTTTTAAACCGGTGCGATCATCAAGTATCCCAAGAACAGGTTTTCCTTGTGGTTGATAAGGATATGATTCCGGATATTACAGATATTGAAGCTGTGCCGAGTGGAATTCGAATCTGTTTGTACCTCAATGGAAAATATGTAAACACAAATATTGTAAATGAACATACAAATTGTATGGTAAAAGGTCCGACTCGACTAGGTGCATCTATCCAAAATTCAGAAATATTAGTACCTATTCGTATTCGTTGTCCAGGATCGTTTGTTAACGAAGGCTGTGAAAAGGATTTAAAAGAATGGAAATGTAATATTTGTAATGGTGACGTTAAATATGGATTCGATGAGAATTTTTATTGTGAATGTGGATATGAATCGATGTTCGAATTTAGCTTCAAGTGCAATAGTCTCATGCATGGTTGCGAATATATTCCATTCGAAGAGGATCGTCTGGAAATTCAAATTATGAATATGGAAGCCCCCAAACAAAAGTAAACTTTTACTTTAGTTTAGGGATGTTCATCGATTCTTGGAAAACATATTTCCGGCTAGTTCTACACCTCTAAAACATTTTTAAAACGTATTGTCGATAATTTTAAACCCTATACTAAAAAAACCGCGTCGGAAAATCTTTTTTCCTCACCTAGATCAGCTCTGAAAATGATACCAAAACGAAGCTAAAAAATGGACATTTTATTAAAGGGGGTGCAGATAATAGGTCATTATCGGTCGAAAAATTTTTTTGCAAAACAGCCTATATGGGGGTAAAATCATGTGAAAAATCGATTGTGCGCATTCCCGAAGCGTGAAAATGTTTCCTTGACCCTGATTCAGGGAAATAGTGTGTATTGAAGCGAAAGTCGAAAAATTTTGAAATTTCTCCCTCAAAATCATATTTCTGGGGATAATTTCATGCGGAGAATCGATTGCGCGCATTCCCGAATATTGAAAATGCTTCCTTGACCCTGATTCAGGGAAATAAGAGTGTGTATTGAAGCGAAAATCCAACATGTACTAATTTCCCTGAATCAAGGTCAGGAAAGCGTTTTCAAGCTTCGGGAATGCGCGCAATCGATTCCTCGCATGAAACTACCCCCAAAAATATGATTTTGAGGGAGAAATTTCAAAATTTTTCGATTTTCGCTTCAATACACACATCTAAAAACTAGATTTTTTCAACAAATTTTATTCAAATTATCGTAAATTTAGTGAAAATGAAAGAATTTCGAGCAGCTATTATTAGAATGCACGATAATGGAGTTGGAAATAGAGAAATTGGCCGACTTCTAAACATATCCGAAGCAACCATAAGAAAAGCCATTTACTTCGAGCTTCTTGGCCAATTTTCGCACGGAGTTCGCTTTAGTCGAGGGGTTACGCCGACCCATACCCTTCGCGCGCTGAATATTCTTCTTGCTCCTAGCTGTTTTCTTCCGTTCCTTCCCCGGCCAGTCCCCATGTCCGCCTATCTCTTGGTATCGAATTATGGCTTTTCTTACGGTTGCTTCGGATATGCTTAGAAGTCGGCCAATTTCTCTATTTCCAACCCCATTATCGTGCATTCTAATAATAGCTGCTCGAAATTCTTTCATTTTCACTAAATTTAATTTGAATAAAATTTGTTGAAAAAATCTAGTTAAAAAATCGAAATGTTAGGTGCGTACGTATTTTTCTGACACCCTGTAGTTTATAAAAATTGAAAATTTTGTCAATTCATGATTTTTTGTCAAAGAATTTCAAAAAATCTACTCCATCTTATGTTTTATAGTAAAGTGCGTAGTGCTATAATTCAAGGACAATCTGCTCAAAAGCTAAGAAAAATCGGCCATACACTTCCGGATTCGGGATATCTGGTGATAGCTCATATAAACATAGATAATTATACCAAGTAATTAATCAATTTTATTTTTGATATTTCTTTTACTTTAGAGAGACGCTTACATGCTTAGGCGCCGAATTAAGATGTGGCGAAATTCCTTTTTGGTCTTGTTCAAGATCATATTACAAATATTACAGCAGTCCAGGAAGTCTTGAACCTGGAGTCCGTTTCAAATTCGTAAGTTATATATAATAAGTTTATATAATTTAGTTATAAAAAACAGCAAAATATAGAATTTTTGTTTTTTTCGGTTTCACATAAAACTAGCTATTCAACATATGGTGTTATTGCTAACTGTTGTTGGAGATTCCGAAACCGTCTTATTCATATTTATTGGTCTCTGCCGTTAAAAGGGGGTAACAACAAACTGGGTCTAGCCATCACTAAACCAGGTTAAAATGTTTTTGTTTTAGTCTTATTTTAAATTTTAGGTACAAAATCAACAGATATTCGCTTTCAGTCTATAAATAACAGTGAGAGCTGGTATGGATTCGCTGATTATTGTGGAAAAATCGATAAGAATACAAAATATAATAAATTATTCGATAAATCCGAGTATAAGATTTATTCAGACGAATCATCGGAATGGATTCAAATTGAAAACGATGATATCGAAATTCGTGGAAAAATGGGTATTAAAAAAAATTTAAGAGTGGTTTTCAAAATTTTTAGGCATCGAGAGTGACTGCGAAATTAACATCCAAATCATTCCTCGTAATTATACTGATTTTGCGCCACAATTAAAAAATTAAAATACATCAAATTTGTATGATCGAGCCTTTAGGGCTCGCCTACAGTTCACTCGCAGGGCTTGCGAGTGACACGCGAGTAGACCCTTTCAGGGCTAAAATTTACGGCAGTATAACTTTTCGTACAAATATTTTTCGTACGGACTTTTCGTACAGGTACTTTTCGTACAAACACCTTTCGTACGGTACTTTTCGTACAACACACTTTTCGTACAAATATTTTTCGTACGAACTTTTCGTAAGGGTACTTTTCGTACGAACCCCAAAATTCCCCCGCTGGCCCCGGCCCTTGGAGGCTAGTCCCGGGGCCTAGACCCCTTTTTCGACCCCTGGTACGGAGTACCTGTACGAAAAGTTCGTACAAAAAATAATTGTACGAAAAGTACCCGTACGAAAAATAATTGTACAGAACAATTGTACGAAAAGTCCGTACGGACCACAATTGTACGAAAAGTTATACTGCCAAATTTACTTGCATGATGGTTTTTCGAAGGTTTCATATAGTGAAACCTTCGAAAAACCATCATGCGAGTAAATTTTAGCCTTGAAAGTAGACACTCGCGTGTTACTCGCAAGCCCTGCGAGTGAACTGTAGGCGGGCCCTTAAATAAATTTTCACTTATTTTATATAATAAATGGTCCATTTTAAAGATTCATTGTAGCCCAAACAAAATTACATTATCTGTCAAAACAAATGGTGTATCTGACACGAAAATATAACTTTCGCCACAATCTCGCCACGCTAACTTTCGCCACTTTCGTGCCAATAAACATTTAATTTCAGACTAATTGAGGTGCCTGATTTGCAATAAATATGTATATTGACACGAACGTAGCGAAAGTTATAGTGCCCAATTCCTTCTGTTTATCAACCGGTTTTCTATTGCCTAATGTAGTATAAAAGAGTTTGTGTATTAGTTGTTAGATGTCAAATAAAGTAGTTTTTCGTCTTGATAAGCCATCTTTATCTGTGATTTAAACAGTGTTTTATTAAATATTTTGGTTGTATATAAAACTTATATCTCATCTTCTATTGGTGAGACAAGATAGCGTTCCTTAGTAGGTGGTGGTTTTCCAACTATAAAAGGCTTCGGTGCCTCATGTCTCATTTTTCCCTTGGGTCGGACTATTCTCTTTTCTTTCTTCACATTTGGAGCAGGCTAAAATTTGTCTTTCGGTAAATTAAAAAAATATCACCTGTAATATAGGATCAAGTTTTGTCGGAGTCGAAGAATATCGACCCGATGGCGGAATATATTTAGGTTTTTTCTCTCGTGTATAATTAGGATATCTGTTATTATTCTCTCGTGTATAACCACCATTAGGATATCTGTTATTATTCTCTCGTGTATAACCAACATTAGGATTTCTGTTATTATCCTGTGCCATAGGGACCTAAAATATTCGAATTTACAGGCTCGAAAAAATTTCGTGTTCCAAAAAACCGTCATTTAGTCATTTTTTGGCGAAAATTATCCAAAAAATTTTTGCCTCCAAACTGATTTATTATGGATATTTTTATGCGAGAAATCGATTTTGTACATCGAAACCCCTTGAAAACGGCTTCCATGCCATGAAAAACCCATTTTTTAACGATCTCACGAACATGAAAATGACGGTTTTTTGGAACACCCTGTAAACCTTGTAATTTGGTTTGTATTCTTTTGAAGCTTCTTTCCGGATTGGCTTAATCGGATGGTTTTTCGGTGGTATGTAAACGTCTTGCCATGGCGTCATATCTTCAATTGACCTTGCTTTCGCGACATGTTTCTTTCTTGATGGTGGATGTTTTTGAGTTTCATACGCATATTCTTGATCCGACTCATACGTATTGTGTTGTTTCGGTTTATGAGGTTTGAATAAAGTTGGTTCACTAGCTCTTCTATGATGATGGTTATCGATAAACACGGGCTGTGGCATTTCACTCAATCTTCTCGACCTTGAAGAAGGAGGTCTCGACGAATAAGAAGTGGCCACTGGAGCAGGTACAAAATCTTCATCGTTAAATTCCGAATCTATTGGGCTTCGATTCTGATGATGATTTCGTCGAGTTACGGGAGCTACGGGAAAATTATCCAATGAATCTAAAACATGAAAATCATATCAATTACAGGGTGTATCGAAAAAACCGGAATTTGAGCGATTTTTCATGTTTTTTCGAGCCGTAAATTTTTTTCAAAAATCTTGCTTAAAAATTGAATTTTGAGAAAAAATTCGATTTTTGAAAAAAATTCAATTTTTAAGCAAAAATTTCGTTAAAGTAATCCTAAAAATGAGCTATTTAGGGATAATTTTATGCGGGAAATCAAATGCGCGCATTTACGAAGCTTGAAATCGCTTCCCAGATCCTGATTCAGGAAAGTAAGTGTGTAAATTTGTATTTTTAGCTGTTATATACACTATTACTTTTCTGAACCAGGATCTGGGAAGCATTTTCAAGCTTCAGGAATGCGCGCAATCGATTTCCCACATAAAATCACCCCTATATTGGTTATTTTTAGGATTTTTGAAAAAAGATTTCGGCTTGAAAAAACATGAAAAAATCGCCCAATTTTCGGTTTTTTTTATACACCCTGTAGATTTACCTGGTGGATCGGATGTGTCTGAATAATTAGTTGTAGCTGGGCGTTTAATTGAAGAACCGCCAATCGAGTGTGATCTTTTTAAAGGTGGTGGTTTCCTTCTACCCTTTTCCGGCACCGACAATGTTGAACCTTAAAAATCAAAATGCACCAAAATAAACAACAATAAAAAACCTCTACGAGTAGGGGGATTAGTGAATAAAGGTTGCTCTTCATCGTCAATATCATGCCAATCTAAAAATTTTGGTACTAGTTCCAATAGCAACCGCAAATGACAGGGGTCTGAATCCGAAAAATTTTAGGATTCTAACCGAAAAAGCGTCATTTTCCCCGTTTTTCTATGCGGGAATCGATTGCGCGCATTCTCGAGGCGTGAAAATGCTTCCCTTACCAAGGGTCGGGAAGTTGGTGTATTGAAGCGAAAATCGAAAAAAATCAAATTTTTACCGGAAAACCGACCTTCCATAGGTTTTTCTACGGCTAGGAATCGATTGAGCACATTCCCGATGCTCCGAAAAACCGATAAAAACACAGATTTCAAGATCAGAAATGCGCGCAATCGATTCCTCGCCATAGAAAAACCTTATGGAAAGTCGGTTTTCATGTAAAAAGTTGATTTTTTCGATTTTCGCTTCAATACCAACTTTCCGAACACTAACTTTCCGATCCTAAATCCGGGTAAAGGAAGCATTTTCACGCCTCGAGAATGCACGCAATCAATTTCCCGCATAGAAAAATGGGGTAAACAATCTTTTCCGGTTAAAATCCGAAACAAAATTTTCGGATCCAGACCCCTGGAAATACCACTTTCTAAACAATAATAAAAAAATTACCTCCACAAAGAGCGTGTGGGCCACATATGGTATCATCAATAGAACTTCCCCAGCTTCCAAGTCTTGATTGCGAGGCTAAAAAACCAAAGTGTGAGTTACATGATGGCCCCAAAAACTGTTATTGGGTTGTTCCAAATTTTTATACTTCACTTTTCAAAAGTTATCCGAAATTTTTGAAAAATTTTTCTAAAAATCCTAATGGTTCCCCATAACGATTTTTCACCAAAAATTTGGTGAAAAATGTTCCCCCCATTCTTGGAGTCTGGCTACGCCACTGGACGAAACTCAATACTTTTGATTTGAAAATGCTAAAAAAATGATCAAATTCTAAACTATCCATACTCGCATGAAAATTTCTTATTCTTACCAAGACCCCGATTAGTAGTCGAATTATTGCCCATTCTCAGATACAAACAGCATGAACAATGGCTCGCTCCTAACAACCAAACAAGAATAATGCATTTTCTATGTTAGGGTGCAAGATTTTTTGTGAAGCCACAGAAAGTGACGATTTTGAAAGTCCATGAAAGAATTGTCAATTGTTTCACTTTCCTTAAAGGGGGAGGTAAAATTACGGTACGTTGAAGGCGAAAAAAAATTTGTTTTTGAATTTTTGCAAAAAATGACCCTACTACCCCTAATTTTATGCGAAAAATCGATTGCGCACATTTCCGAAGCTTGAAAATGCTTCCTTGACCCTGATTCAGGGAAGAAATCGATGTATTGAAGCGAAAATCAAATGTTTTCGGATTTTTATGAGAAAACCGTCGATTCTTAGGTTTTTCTAGGTGGGGAATCGATTGCGCGCAACCAAATTTTNAATGCGCTCAATCGATTTCCCGCCTAGAAAAACCTAAGAATCGACGGTTTTCTCATAAAAATCTGAAAATGTTTGATTTTCGCTTCAATACACCCACCACCTTCCCTGAATCAGAGTCAGGGAAGCGTTTTCAGGGTTCGGGAATGCGCGCAATCGATTCCTCGCATAAAATTAGGGATAGTAGGGAAAAAATTTTTTTGATGATATCTCCTAATAAACGGTCCTCCCCCTTTAAATATTGTCTTTATTGCTTTCTTTGTTGAATTTATGGATTGTAGCTAAGGGTAAAATGTGGAAAAATACAAAATTAAGTCAGAGAAATCGGGAGGATTTGATTTGAAAAATATTTTGCGAGGTCAAATTTTGTTCATGCTCATTTGGGTAGTCATTTGGCACTAGCTCCAAAATTCGGAATGGTGGGAATATTAAAACGAGTTTAATACTTTGGTAAATATACACTTGGCTAGATCGACATATTGAGGTTCTCCACTAATTCGTTTCGACAATACATATCTCGAGATGAGCACTAGACGTCGAGATGCTTTTATTTTTTCAGGGTCAATGAATTTTCGAATATAGCCTTCAGCAAAGTTGTACACATATCCAGATGCATACAAATCAGGGGTACAAAGTCGGCTGATTTTTCAGAAAAGTGCTGATTTTGAGATGTCACATCTAGCAAAATCTGATGTTTTTAGTGTCAAATCTGATCTTTGAGATGCGGAATTTTGTCAAATTTATAAGAAATACAAGGGGGGCCAAAAGTAACGGGAATTTGGTCCAAAAGTAACGGGAATTTGGGTCCAAAAATAACGGGAATTCAAAAGGATCAAATTCCCGTTACTTTTGGCCCCCCCCCCTATACAAGGGGGGCAAAAGTCCTGACATTGTCAAAAACACTGAAAAGATGTTTTCTCGTCCAGAATTGTCCAGAAAATACGTTTTTGAAATGTCAAGACTTTTGCCCCTTGGGCGAGGACTTTTGCCCCTTAGGTGAAAACTTTTGCCCCTTAGCCGAGGACTTTTGCCCCCTTGTATAATGGAAAATTAGCAGCATTTGCTAATTTTTGCTCCTAAAATCTGATTTTTGAAGTCAGATTTGCTGATTTTGAACACAAATTTTCTTGGCATCCCTGATACAAATACTAATAGCGCACCAATGGCGTAGCCAGGGAGCTATAGCATGCCTGCCCAATGGAAGGGTGTCACCCTCCCTAACTTCATCGTAATGGGTCAAAAATTTGGCATCAACTCGTATTTGGGACCCGAAAACCAGTTTTTTTCCCACTTAATCTCGTTAAAAAATTAACAAATTTTCGCAAAATTAACGAAGTTATTCAACAAAAACTACGAAGTTGTTCAATTTCCTTCAATTTTTTTATTTTATAACCATTTCCCTATGACTAACTTCGTATTTGAGGTTTTAAAGTCATTTTTTGCAGAAACAACCTCGTAAATCGATCACCTCATCCTGGGTGCGTGAACACCTATGGACTATAGCCCTCCAAAACCGAAAAAATTTTCCTCCTAGTCCCCCTTATGTTTTTACCCAAAATTTGTGAAAATTATATTCAAAAATTCTAATGGTCTCCTCTCCATTATGATTTTTCACTAAAATAGGCCATGTTTTCACAAAAAATCCCATATTTTTTTTTACCAAAAATCGTAATTTTTTGAGCATTTTCAGCATAAAAACAGCATTTTCAAAAAAAATTTTCGCCCGCGGCGCTGGTTTTTTAACACACACAAAAATTCAAATTTCTAAAATGATCAAAATGAAATTTTTTGCTCTAGTGGAATCGAACCTGTGGGTCCAACGTTGCTTATCTTGCCAGATCGGATGGGCTGCGCTTTGGACCACTTGGCCATTGTCCCCGGACTTTTCCCATTGGCGGCAGAAAAGGACCTTACTTCCGAAATGTTAACTTTCGAAATATCACAAGGAGCCCCAATCACTTTCGAAAGGAATAGGGGGGGGGGGCAAATTAAACGGGAATTTGGTTCAAAAAAATATTTTGGGACCAAATTCCCGTTTCTTTTGTCCCCTCCCTTATATATCAACCATTCAAACGAGCTCGAGACGTTTAGCGTCTCGACAAGCGGGTTGAGACGTTTAGCGCGCAGCCTGAATCACCTTGTACATATTTTCAGTTGTAGAAGTGTTGACAATCAGATTCGATTTCGTTTTAATCAAATGTAAAATTTAGTTTGTTTCACTCTTATTATGTCTTCAACGGCTGACGTATATGAACGTTTTAATTTGTAAGATTTTTTTTTATTAAAAAGCTAACTTTAAAATCTGTTAAAGGTACTCATTGCCCGATACTTTTTATCTCGAGCCCCGTGATAAGTATGGAGTTGTTGCTTCAAACACATATTTGGAGATTGATCGAAATCTTGGTGATGTAAATATTAGACGTAAGTCCAGGTTTCTTTTAAAACGCAAGATCTTTAAAAAATTATGCTAAAAGAAGAACTAACAAGTGTAGAGACTAAATTTCATAGCCTTTTTTTACTTTAGAAAGCACTAAAAAGTGTGGGGATTGAGTTTAGTGGGTTTTTTAGCATAAGAAAGTTGTCAAAAGTCATTAAAATTGTAGGAGATGGAAATTTTTTCTTAAACATGTTCAAAGGAAGACAATTTTGCTTATATTTTTAAATAGATTGTTTAAGGGTCCACAGATTTTCCCATTCCTGTTGTAGAAGCTGAAGTTCAACCAATCTACGGAATTGTTGGTGTTATTCGTTTAGTTTCAGGTAAAGAATTGTAATAAAGAATAATCAGTGCTTGAGAAAAAAAACTTTTTTGCGCTTCTGTGATATAGTCAGAATCCGGAAATGAATCCGGGACCTCGGATCCATCTGGGGTCCATGGGTTCATTTGGGGTCCGGGTTCCAAAAAAGTGGGTTTCTTCCGGACTATGGATATTGTCCGTTCCGCCCATAATTGAAAAAAGCCCGCATGCGATGGCCATGTGGTTCAAGGCGTCGCCCATTGTTTACTTACTAATTTAGGCAATTATCTCATTGTGATAAAGCGCGCAGAACTTGTTGGCACGATTAATAATTCGGAGATTTATCACATCACTGAAACTGATATTATTCCTTATAAGAAAACAACTTTGCATTTAACAGAACGACAGGTGAGAATAATTTTAAGCTGATATGAGATTTCTATCGTTTTGAAAAAATGTTCTTTTTATTGGGTTGTTCCACAAGTTCGTGCACTTCTTTTTTATTAAGTCAGCTTGTCATGGAGAAACACGTTGTACTTGCCCACGCAGAGTATAAAAAAGTGAGGTGCACAAACTTGCGGAACAATCCAATAGTTTAAAATTTTTTCTTTATTATTAAACCATGTTATATTTATCTCTTTTAGGCATGGTTTAACCGGCATTTCCTCGAGATGATCCATTTGGTGCTTGCAACTGGCGGGTTTTATTATTCTACAACGTTTGATCTCACTCATTCTTTGCAATGGCTTAGCGAAAGTGCAACACCTACGTTCAAACAATTGCCTATGATAGAACGAGTAGTTTGAGCCAATTCTACTTTCTTACATCGTTTTTTAGGCAAACCCACGTTTCGTTTGGAATCGCCATCTTTGTGCACCTTTCTCTTCCAGTGTTGAGGTATTTTCTCAATTTTGTGTAATCACATTGATTGAATTTTTCTTTTAGCTTAGCCGTTATGCTCTACCAATAATGCATGGATTTGTTGGGATTCGATCATGTATAATTCGTGGAAGTAGTTTTAAATTAGCGCTAATTTCACGGCGTTCGATTCATAGGTTAGTAGATGGAGCAGTACCGTATCCAGAGAGAAGGGTAAAGGTGGTAATTACCCCCCTAAAATTTTTTAAAGTCGAAAAAAATCATATGGACCCCTACTCTTATGTTTTTGTTCAATTTTTAAACAATTTCTGAGAAAAAATCATAAAAGGGATCCTTATGATTTTGGGGGTTTGACCTAAAAGTTACCTCCTCCCACCTTAAAAATCTTGGATACGGCACTGAGATGGAGTTGTGTTGCGTTTATGCTGTTTTTTTAGAGCCGGTGTTAGATTTTATATGCGTGGCACAGATAGCATGGGTCACAGTGCCAATTTTATTGAGACGGAACAGATTTTGGAATTTGAAAAAAGCGGTGGCAAGCCAGGAAAGAAAGCCCTAACTTCTTTTATACAGGTACTTTAGCGTAAGATCGAAAATTTTGATCATCAAAACTGCATGTTTGTACTAGATTACGATCGAAAACTCGCTTGTATTTCGATGAATCTTCCTTAGATCTACAAGTAGACCCCCAATTTTGATCTTTTTTCAAATCTATACCTCTAGTTTTGATCAATTTTTGATCTTTTTTGAAAAAAAATTTTAAAAAAAACATCAAAATTTGATCAAAACTGGGGGGTATAGACTTGGAAAAGATCAAAATTGGGGATCTACTTGTAGATCTAAGGAGGCCTCATCGAAATGCAAGCGAGTTTTCGATCGTAATCGGGTAAAAACATGCAGTTTTGATGATCAAAATTTCCGATCTCAACTTAAAAGCTGTACTGTAAACATTTTAGATGCGTGGTTCAATTCCCTTATATTGGTCACAGAAGCCTAACCTGCGTTGGCAGCCACTACCTACAATGAAACCAGCAGATGACCAACTGGATGCCTATGTCCGCCATATGCGCCTTCAACATCAGATTTATGGTGGAAAGCATGTAAGTTGATTTCATATAATCAGTGGCGTAACTACGTTGGTGTACTCTGTGCACGTGTACCACCCATCATTGAACAACTGTCGAAAAAAGCGTAAGGATACCCTCTAAAATTTGTGAGAAAAAAATGATCTCCCATTATGATTTTTCACCAAAAATGACCAAAATTTCTCATTTTCATCAAAAAAATTAAAATTTCCCTCTTTTTCACTAAAAATGATCAAAATTTCCCATTTTTGACCACAAATGTTCTAATTTTTATCAACAAAAAAGACCATATTTTAACAAAAATCATAATTTTCTGAGCATTTTTAGCTTAAAACAAACATTTTCGTAAAAAAATACATAAAGACACCCTAAGGTAAAAAAGTGAATATTTTTTAAAAAGTGCACCATCCGTTTGAAGGAGACTAGTTACGCCACTCAGGGCCGTATTCAGGATTTTCAAAATATGCAGTTTGAAGATTTCTAAAATGAAACATACGTATTCGGATAGTCCATATTTGAAGACGATTTTTAATCGAAAAAATTTTTTAACCTTACTCTTTGGCTGTAGGGTCAAAAAATCGACAAAATCAATTTTCCGGAAAATCGAAATAGTTGGCTATTTTTTATGAAAACGCTCGGAACGCTTAGATTTTTGGCCCCACAGTTTTACCTGGGCTCAAAAATTTCAATGTTTTTAGTTCAGGTAAAACTTTGAGTCCAAAAATCTAAGTGTTCCGGGCGTTTTCACCAAACATCATTAACTGGCCCCTCCCCCAGATTTTGAAAATCCTTAATATGGCCCTGATCCATATATAATTCAATACTGAATGAAAATTTTTTAGGTGATAGTTAATTTAGTAAATACAAAAGGTCGGGAAAAGCGAATTGGTGGCGAATTAGAGCGGGTTATACATGTTGCTAATTTAGACTTTGCTAGGTAAGTTTACAAGTTTTATTCTTGTATGATTTGTTTTGTGATTTTATGGCCCCATGGGACATTTGCCCCACCGTTATTATGCTTTTTGTGAAATTCGCATGATGCGGCAAATGGGGTGGCGTCTGGTGATCCTGATAATTTTTTTAGATATGTTGGATTCGATTTTCATCGCGAAGTGCAATCGTTGAATTGGGACAGATTGAGTATCTTGAAGGATATGCTAGCACCAGAACTCGTTGATTTTGGGTAAGTCGTTGATTTTGAATAACCCGATTTGAAAATTTCTCAGTTTCTTTTATTCCGCAATAGACAACCCATCGGACGTACGATTTCAGTTGGGATTTTTCCGAACGAATTGTATGGATTGCTTAGATAGAACGAATGTGGTTCAAGCAATGTTGGCCAAAGAATCGCTTAGGAACCAGCTATTCTTTCTGGGAATTATCGACAACCCGAACTTGGACTTGGATGTTTTGGAAGATTTTTCGTATATTTTCAAAAATTGTATGTTTCTCAGTTGATTATTGGGTTGCACCATATTTTTTGGGCCTTTGAAAAAATCGAAGAAATCTTAAAAAGTTCTCCAAATCGGTTGATTTTTGGGGGGAGGGGTTCGACATGGGTAGATTCGAATCTGAAGGAATTTGTTTATTTTAGCCACAGGAAGGTACCCTGGATATAAAAAGGTTTCATAATGAAAATAGTTTAAACTCGCTTAAATCAGTATCAAAGAAATTTTTTCATGCATTGGAAATTCGCGCAAACGATTCCCCGCCTAGAAAAACCCCTAGACTCGTTTTTCCGACGAAAATCCGAATGTTGGTTTATTTTCGCATCAACACACCCACCCTTTCCCTGAATCAGGGAAGCATTTTCACGATTCGGGAATGCGCGCAATCGATTCCCCGCATAGAAAACCCCTCATAGGAGTCATTTTTAAAAAGATTCCATTCAATTTTTTCGAATCTTTTCCAATTTTGTCGAATTATGGTACAACCCAATATTTTCATATGAATATTTTAGTGTGGGCTGATAACGGTGATGAATGCAGTAAACAATATGCTGGAACTGGTGCTCTCAAGGTGCTCGTTTCTTTCTTTATATTCATTTCTGATGATTATAGACGGATTTTACAAGAATTGGCAAACGCACAATGAATGGAGCAATAAATGATGGTATCAATGCAGTCACTCGATATTTTAAAAATAACTTTGCGGATGGCTATAGACAGGTCTGATGAGTGGGTGATAATTTCTTGCAAATGAATTTTTAGGATGCTATTGATCTATTTCTGGGCAACTTCAAAGTGGACCCGAATGCTCTGCCAGAGCGTTTTGACACCTCGGTATTTCGTTTAGATGCGACTGGTGGAGCTATTATTGGCGCTATTTTCTCAACTGCTATGGTCATCCTATGTTTGTTAATATCAGGTATGTATTCGAAAATCCTCTATTCAGGAGCATGTTTAAAAAATAGGAAAGGAGAACACGAAAAATTTCATCCTACTACAGTCAAACCTCGATTTAATGACACCTCAGGGAGGAGGGTCGTTAAAGGTACTGTGCATACACGAACAAGTTGGAGGCGGGTTTTTCGTTTCAATAATTAGATTTAATTAAAAATCAGACAAATTTAAAGATTTGTTCGTACAAATACAACTTAACCAATTTCGAAAGCAAATAAAACAATTCCTCAACAATGAAAAACTTACAATTCGACAAAAAACTGTTTTTCATTTGAAATTCATACGAAAAAAAACTTTATTCATTCGAATTTTCAAAATCTTTAAATTTGTCTGATTTGCAATTAAGTCTCAATTATTGAAACGAAAAACCCGCCTTCAACTTGATCGTGCATGCACAGTATCTTTAAATCGAATTGGAGGGAGGATGAGGGGCATTGTTAAATCGAATTAAGGGGGAGGGTGCAATAAAATTGTGTTTATTGAAACGATTGACAGAACATCAGGTTCAATCTGTTCAATAAACATGATTTTGGCCCTGTACCTAATTTGAACCGTAGGGCCCCCGTACGGGTCATGGTTTCCCCGTAGGACGTATATGCTACCCGTGGATACCCCGTAGGATTCGTGGGTGCTTAAAACGGTCATAAAACGCAAAATTTTAATTTATTAGTCTTAAAAATTCAATTTTTTAATAAAATTAAGTTTCTGCGGTAGTATTTTCTATTATTAAAAAAATTATTTTTGAAACCTAAAAATTAAAAATTTGTATTTTATGACCGTTTTAAGCACCCACGAATCTTACGGGTATCCACGGTTGACCACAGGTAGCATATATCTGTTCAATAAAAATGATTTTATTGAAAAATTCAGGCAACTTTTATTATACAAAAATAGGGAGGGTCATTTTAAGGGGAATTTTTGAATGAACTAGTAGAAAATGGTTGGTTATTTAAAAAAATTTTTTTAAGAAAATACGACAGCAACTTTATTTTGGATGATTGTCTTCATTGCGTTTCTATTGTTCATTTACATAAAT
>OZJO01001365.1:0-38186 GCA_900406225.1 Acrobeloides nanus
TTTTTTAATGCTTAGAAAAATCATAAGTCAGGTATTTTATTTTCCAAAATTTTAGATCTCTAAATCATGGGCGAAACTCTTTATGAACCAACTTTTTCAAATCTTTCTTATAACGATACCAATTGGATTTTGATGTCTATTGCTTTTTTGGTCATTTGTTTATTGTGCTTCTTAGTTTTATTAATGTATCAATTTATTAACCAGTCTAAAATGGTCAAAGTCAAAGATTTACCAAACAACCATAATCCAGAGTTTAATCATTCGTTTCAATTGCTGGTTTAAATTTGTGGTAGGTTTAAAAAGTTTTTTAAAAAATTTTTGGAAAAAAATGAATTTTTGAAAATTTTACAGGGTGTTCCATAAAAAAAGGCATTTTTTGCGATTGTTTCAAGTTTTTTAATTTTCACAAAAAATCCTATAGGGGTTTTTCTATGCAAAAAATCGATTGCATGTATTGCCAAACCTTGAAAAATTAACCAATTTGGAGCCATTTTTGAAATTCGCATATACTCCTAGTTTTTTAATTTTTTTAAGGGGTACCCCAAATTTTTTTGTTTCCTGCACATATACCCCCTACCTACTAACTTTTAACAAAGACAGCGATTTACCGTTCCTGAGATCTCGTTTTTCCGGACGGATCGGTACGGACACAAAAACCGGTTTTTTATATTTACGATTTTTTAATAACAAGTTTATATTATAGTTCCTTAACCACAGAATTTGTCATAGAAAAGAACTCATTGTTTAAAAATAAATTGTGCTACTTAATTTGCTTTTTTGTAAATATAAACTGGAGACCGAGCGTATTCGGCGCTTAGGAGCACTTGCGGCATTCCCGAGCAGCGCTTCTGAGAGGCACTACCGAATGTATACTTATGAATTAGATGACAATAGTGAGTATACTCACTATTGGAATTTTTGACCCCTCCCCCCTCATTTCTAATTTTTTCAATGGAGTATCCCTTATGATTTTGGTGTCAAAATCTTATAATTTAGTCCTGCCAAACGTGCATAAAGTTCATGCAGTTTGGATCGCATTTCAAAAGTTAATCCTAACGAATACAGGGTGGTTAAATGAAATTGCGCACCATCGAATATCAAAAAATTGTAGAATATTTTATCAAAATTTATCTGAAAATCAACATATGGAAGGAGTAATTTTATGCGATAAATCGATTGAGCGCATTTCCGAAGCATGAGAATACTTCTCTGACCATGATTTAAGCAAATTTCTTGTCATTAAGCCCATGTCTTCCTGTCCCTGAAAAAAGGAATGTTGTGATGTATTGAAAAGAAAATTGCCCGAATCAGAGTCAGATATAATTTTTCATGCTTCGAAAATACGTGCAATCGATTCCTCACATAAAATTATCCCCAGATGTTGATCTCCTGATAAATTCAGATAAAATATTCTACGTTTTTTATATTCGATTGTGCGCAAGTTCATTTGATCCACCCTGTACATTATACTTTTTTGATTCTTTTTGTTAAGTTTATTGTCTTTTTTGTAATTCTCAAGCCAAATAAATATTTTATTAAAATAATAATTAAAACAAAATTATTGTTGTTAAATATCTTTTTTGTACATATCAATACAAATATATTCTTCAGTTTCTCCTTGTAAACTTGTCAAGTATTCGTACTTAAGTTTTAATAACCAACCAAGTGGGAGAGGAAAATTGTAATTCACAAAATCTTGTCTTACTTGTGAACTGTCTGGATCAGGCACCAAACGAAAGCGATAGTGTTGAATGACTTTGCTAGGATCTTCAATAGCAAACAGTTGCTAAAAAAGGAATGATTTGTTGCATACTTAGATACTAATAATCGATATGAGCAAAATCCCTTCCATGAATTGAATTTTAATCTTAATGATTTTTTTGGGATATTGCCCATCTGTGCTATCACATCCTCTCCCATGAGCATTGTTGTCCCTGTACCAACTTTTTTCTAACTGTACTGTAGTACAGTACAGGGATATCTATGCCCATGCGTACCATTCGTATTTTAAAAAAACTTACAAAAACAATGCTGCAGCATAAAGAAGCAAGATCATCCCTAGAAACATCTTGATATATAGTCGTCCCGAAAGTAAAACGCTCAATATTCGGAATTTCTTTAGAAGTCATAAGGACCAGAAATTTTGCAACAAAATCTTCGGGGTTAAACGCTATAAAAATTTATTAGTGGATTATTTTTTATTAATGCCTAACTAACCTCTTGAAAAATCAACAAAAATTTCTTTTTGTTGACCAGGAGCTTTTAAAATTGATGGATCAATTAATAATCGATTAAAATCAGCTCCATTCAATAATATAGAAAATTTAAATGGAGATGTGAATAAATCCCATAGTTGAGTTGTATTTTTAGATGCAATTGAAAAGAAGCTTCCGATTTGTAGTTCTTGAATCGGGATTTTATGGCCAAGTGCTAAAAATATTTTCTAAATATTTACTGAACATGTTGGACAATGAAATTTTTTCCAAATCAATAATGTTGTGAATTGGAGTCGACCAGGAGGGCCCAAGATCATAATTTACTCACAACTATCATAAATTCAAAACTCTTACTTTGTTTTAAAAGCTTCATTTCTTTCAAAGTACTCAAATTCAACTCCTCTAGTTTCATCGTTTGTATGGCACTGATTTTGAGAAGATTCGCCCATTTTTCAGAAGTTTGTCCGATTACATTTACATCTTTCTTGCTTAGATCCTTTCTTATATAAAACTCCTTGTTCCTAGTATTGTATTCGACATTGAAAATTTTATGGCGAGCAAAATGAAAACTGTATTTATCCACAACAACATGCCATTGTTTATTGACAAGCTGGCATTTTTCGACCTCATTTCGAGGTAGACATTGAAAAATATCGCAAAAAATTTCTATTGGAATAGGAGGTAGAGAAATCTAAAAATTTTCTTTATTTCTTCAAAAATCGTACACTTTACCTTGTATAAATCTGCTGTTGAATTGTTTTTAACTTTGTTATATTTTCTAAGCGAATATTTGAAGCTGACATTGTTGGAATTTGTGATTTTGGACTTCTTTGAATTTTTATTAGAAGAGCACTCCAATTTACGCTTTACAGCATTCAAATTTTGTGCTTGATACAAAAATCCACACTGCATTTTGAAATTTCAACCTAAAAATAAATATATAATGTTAAAGAGAAAGATTAGGCTTGGGCTTAGGCCTAAGCTTAATCTTAAGCATAGGCCTAATCTTTCTCTTTAACATTATTTTTATTTTCTTAATAAATATTATCATGAATAAATCTATAAATTTTGAACAAGGTATTTGTTCAATCGATATTTCATTTAAAAATATTTTTAACATTTTATTTCATGCAATAATATTGTGTTATAGCTTCGATAACTAAAAATGATTGTTTTGTAATACCGCTACTACTTTTAGTAATTCGCTACTACTTTTGTAATTGTACTACTACACTTAGTAATTCCGCTACTACTTTTAGTAATTCCGATGATGGGATTACTAAAAGTAGTAGCACTACTACATTTAGTAATTGCCAAATTTTAAAAAAGCATCAATTATAGATTTTTTACTTTTTTCTAACTTTTTTTTTCTTTCAACAAATAGTTCTATGTTTTACTTCAACAAAAAACATTTTAGAAAAAAGTTTTTATCGATTTTCGCCTTGAGCGATTTTCAAGTTTCTTATCTATTAGGTCGTTATGAAAGTCCTAGGGGCAGATATTTTATCTTTTTTCTAATAAGCTATTTTAGACGTGGTTTTTTTCATTTCTATGCAAGTGATAGTGTAGAATACGATAGAATTAAAATATTTTTATTGATTCAAGTTTTCGTGTCATTATCGTCCGACAGACAGTCATTACACGTTTAATATAGTAGGATAAATTCTCTGGTGACAAAAAAATAAATATTATTTTCTTAGTATCTTTTTTATTTTAGTAAATTTATCTTAGTAGTTTTATTTTAGTACATTATTTATTTCGGTACTTTATCTTAGTATTTAAAAATGTAACACAGAAAAGAGTTAATCAGTAGCGTATCTAGGATCAAATTTCGGGGGTGCGAGAGTCAGTAGCGTATCCAGGATTTTGATTTTTTCGATTTCGGGGGGTGCGCAACCTCATTTTTTCAATGAAATTTTCCTTATTTCATTTTTGTGAAGAAAATTTTCGGTTTCGGGGGGTGCTGTCGCCCCCTTCGCACCCCTGGATACGCTACTGGGGTTAACTTGAAAGAGTATAATAATATTAGGTTGTTTGGAAAATATCTCCTGCGGCTTTATGTTACTAAATCTCGATCCAGAAATTCGTTTTCGATGAAAAAATTTTTTCGGGATTAGGTAAGAGTGTATCTGAATACGATCTAATCAATATTTTTAAGAATAAGTATATTTTCGTGTAAATATATAGTCTTTTCAAAAAAGTTGGGATTTTCAAAGATGAAACATCAATTTTAAATGTTGAGATTTGGCTATAGAAGTCGGTTTTAGGGTTTTTTAGACGGAGAATCGATTAATAGCATTCCAGAAGCATGAAAATGCTTGCATGACCCTGATTCAGAGAATGCGAATTTTTGAGCGATTTGAGGGGTATACCTCTCGTAGAGATAACTTCACGTGTTCAAATTTAAAAAATTCCTTCAGATTCGTGCTCCCTATGTCGAAAACCCCCGAATACAAAATGTCAGCCAATTTGGAGATCTTTTTGAAAATTCGATGTTTTTCTCCAAGGGGGACTAAAGAGTAAAAAAATCGAATTTTCAAAAAGTTCTCCAAATTAGCTGAAATTTGGTATGCAGGGGTTTTTCGACATGAAGAACATGAATCTGAAGGAATTTTTTAATTTTGACCTCGGAAGTTACCCATATGAGGACTAAACCCCTCGGATTGCTAAAAAATTGATTGGATCGTAAAAAATATTGATTGGACCATATTCGGCATACACTCTTGCCTAATACCGAAAAAAATATTTTCGAAAACGGATTTCTGGATCGAGATTTAGTAAAATATAGCCGCGGAAGACACTTTCCAAACAACCTAATATAATAAAAACTGGATAGTAGAATCATGTAAAGATCAAAATCTCATCTTCAACTATTTCTTCCTTTTCCTCGCTAATTTGAGTGATGAACTTAGGCTGAGACAATTCTTGTTCGGTATCTTTCCTATTCTCTAACACTTCCTAAATATTAATCATCTTTGCATTTTAAATAAAAAAATTTTACATTGTCTCTTTGTGGCTCACCATCATGTACACTTAATGCCATATCCCTATTACGGGCAATAATGCTATAAGCTTCCATGTTTACAGTTTAGAAAAATAATAGCTAAAAATTAAAAATTTTAAAAACTACTTTAAAAAACTATTAATGGAAAAGCGACAACATACTAAAACTGTTAATAATAATGTGCACTTCTTGTATAAACATCTTTGCAAAAAGTCGTAAACAACTTTTTGCATAAACATACTCATAGAGAAAAATCATGTGGTATGTAAATACAAATACTCTATACATCAAAATAAGTATATGCAAAAAATTTTATGCAAAAGCAAAAACTTTTGATTTGAACCGGGATTCTAACCCGAGCTTATAACCTATGTCTAGAGCTTTAATCACTCGGCCATATGTATAGGATATGAACCCCCATGACTCGTTTTGCTCGTCTCAATGAACTGAATCCAATGGCATACACCGTTTTGAATTTTAGGTGTATGCCCGTTTTTTAAATCATTTTAGTGCGCCGTGACGGAATTGGACTTAAAGTGAAGGATAGCACAAATAAACCAACAGACACATATAGCGCGTTTAAAAGACAATTTGTATAAGATAAGAATCGACCCTGCCATAGAACAGTTCTTGGTGAGGGTCTCAGATTTGCTCAGAAACGTCATATACCTTAGGTTTTCAACTATGGCGAATTGATTGGCGCCAAAATTTCGGTTCCATGTCAATTGGGAATATCCAGGCTCATGAATTGGTGTGTATTAAGTATCGCCGACTAGTCGAGCTTCTAAGGCTTTTAACTCGGCACAGAACTTGTTCCAGGTCACAGTCAAGGTATCATTGGAAAGCTGGAACATTGCTCTACAACTTTCAAAAGACTCTAAAAATCGGCGACAGCACAGAAGAAAGATATATCAATTTCTTTGAAATTTTCACGTGATTGTTTACCCCCTAAAATTTCTTGTTTTGCCTCTAAGTCCTGTTCCTTAAATCGAATTCTTGTTCCCGACCCCATTTTTGAAAGCTCGGCATCTAAGCTTTAAGAGGCGATATCTCAAAAATTCGCACAGGGATGGGAATACGCCAAAAAGTGTCGCCACAAACTTGAAGCCAAAATTGCAAATTCTTTAGACTAGTGACATTTACCATAATTTATATTCCGTTTTCTTTAAGTAATGTCTTATTTTGATGGTCGTCACTGATAGTATTAAAAACCGTTTTGGAAGGCAGGCTCGGGACCATATTACCAGAGTACGAGGTCAATATACGAAATTTAGGGGGTAAAAAAACTAGGTTTTTGTCGAAAAAATCATGCTGCAAATTTTTTTCTATCCAAAAAATATACCATGATGCCTTTATAAAAAAGTTTCCTCGTTTTCTTACCTTTCAAGAATGTCCAAGATCAAGGTTCTAGCTTTTATAGTTTTCGAGATATCAACATATTTATAGAAAGACTACCAAGAAAAACTATGAAAAAAGTAACTAATAGCACTGTACAAATATCTAATATTGAAATCAACCGAAATTTTTTTATTTTCTTAATTAGAATAATCATATATAATAGAAAAACAAGTTTCCAGATCACACAGAACACTTTTGGAAAAAAGTACCTCTCAAGGGTCAATTCTTACAAAGATCTTCTTTTAATCTGTCTACTTTTTGGTAGTTTTAGACCCTGTTAGTTATGCATTCTACAATGCTGATGAATGTATACTTGGAGCTAAAACTTGTACTGAATTATTTTGTCGAAATGGTATCCAACTTATCACTGCACGCTTATATGGTTTTATAAGGAAGACCTAAATATAAATTTATTTAATAAATAAAAACTTTATACCATGCTTAGAGTATTGGAAAAGGAATGCAGCGTTGATAGAAAGTGAAGTGCATAAAATATTCCTACAAGAATAAACAAAATTGATTTCAGATAAAATAAATATACCTTGAAACCATGTCCATTTTAACAACACCAGTGGGCTCATTGCTATGTATGGGGCAAACAAGGTCATTATTGGTATAATAACCTAAAACCACATACAGTGTTAGTAACGTATATACATATGTCGTGTACACATGTATGTGTACAAAATTTAAAAATACTCTATTTAACATATTTTTGCTTGCTAGAAATACATAAGGGTAAAACAAAAATTTGCTGTAATTTTGTACACGTACATATAAAAATTTTTGAATGTGTACGTACACATACACGTGTGTACACAAACACATGTGTACGCCAGTTTCGATCTATGCACCAACGAACAATACCTGTATTCGAAGAGCCCTTGTAAGTTCAGCCTGGGTTTCAGTAGCAGTTGTTGTGCTACGTACATCTTTGAGAATTCTTAATTGAATATTAATTTTGTATAGAAGATATGATGTTGCCGCAATAGCAGCTATGGCAATGAGGACAAAATAAGCGTAGCAAAAAACTATAAGCAGTGTTGACAATGGATTATGTTCTATATTGAATGCACCACACAGTAAAGTGCCACGTGTGTCGATTATTGGGTTGGTATATGGAAAGTCCTAAGAATTTCATTAGAAATATATCAAATATTACTCAGAGGAAATCTTAAAAAATTTGGAGCTCAATTAAACATGAATAAGATTTCGAAGATTTAAAGGGGGTCAGGTCGATTTTGAAGGAGAAGAGCAGTGGTGTAAAGAAGGGGACTCCAGTACGTACACTCTGAACCAGAGTTGAAAGAACCTCTCCTCAAAATTGTCAAGCTAGATATCATCCAAAAATGCTAGGTTTCTTCCCTTGTTCCCCACTAGCTGCTATGTATCCCTCTCTAAGTCCTTGCGCGTAGATAGGTATCCTCCCCCAAATTGGAGGAGGGTCTTACAACACTGCTCTGAACTTACATTTCTTATAAAACTCAAATCAGTATATGATTGATAAAACATAATTGCTGGGTATAATAACCCCAAACAAGGCACTGGTATTAAAAAATGAAAAATTCCCATGCCTATAATAACTTTTTTCTGCTTCCAAAAATCTGTATCGCCAGATTGTAGCGCATGGAATCTATAAAAGAAAGCACACCATTCTGATGCAACACTACCTCCCAAGAAAACTCCAGCTGGCAACTAAAATTTGTGTAGTTTTGTTTTTTAAATCTTAGTTAGTCATACCATAGCACCACGTTTATGTATTATAGGGACAAGATATTTCCCTATGCCATCAATACAGATTGCAGGTGCTGGAAACAATTCTAATGGCACCATAAAAATGTTAATCCAAAAATCAAATGCAATTGCCCAGAACTAAATTACATAATTTTTTAAATTCCGTGTAATTTGTTTCATTGAAAAAAGAGATGAAAATTGGGGTTTAATACCGGTTAGACCGGCTCGAATCGTATTTTTAATAACTATCGGGGAGCTCGTCTACATGGGGGGGCCACCCACGTGATTTTTTTCCGATTTTCTTCTAAAAACCGACTTTTAGGGTAATTTCTAGGCGAAAAATCGATTGAGCGCATTCCTGAACCTTGAAAACGCTTCCTTGACCCTGATTCAGGGAAAGAATCAGTATATTAAAGCGAAAATTTCTATGAATTAGGGTCAAGGAAGCGTTTTCAAGGTTCGGGAATGCGCGCAATTGATTTTTCGCATAAAATTACCCCTAAAGGGTCACTTGTTGAAAAATTCAAAAAATTTTTTTTCATTTTTGCTCCTGTCGGTTGACAGGAACAAAGTATACTAGCTCCAAAAATCCAAACGTAAGCTATGCCGGATGGTTCTAATTATAATTTTTTTGCAAGTTCGACCACCGTACAGCGCTCCAGAGACACAAAACGCTTTTTCCGATTCAAACTCAAAGCACCTCTGACAAGTCACTTTTGAGCTTGTATTTTATAACAAAACTTACTACAATGTTCAATAAAAAATATTTATAAATCCCCATAGCTTCAGTAGATTTCTTCAATATAAGATACACTGAAAGGCATGCACTTAATAAATCAATAATAAATGTACAACTTAAGACTATTTTAATTATCAAAGCAAAATCTTCATTAATGATATTGCTATCAAAAGAGCTTGTATTATTCATTTTAAAAACAATAAATAATTAAGAGACGATAATTCAGACAAGTTTTCTTATGCGAATTTATTTTTGCTTGTAGGCGTGGTAATTCAATTTCGAACCATAAGGAATGGTTATTAATCTTTTTAACCCCGGCTATATTTTCCAGCCATATTTTCTTGGAGAAAATTGTATTTTCTGAGTAAGTGAATTGCGCTAATTCCAATGAAACCGTTTTTATGTCGTATACATATACAGTAGCTGCAAAAACTTTGCACCCCACATAAAAATTAATCAAATAGAGGTTTTGCAACCAAATATATGTTAAATAAAATTATTTCAAGCTATTTCAATCATAAAAAAGTGGGTTTTTGCGATTTTTGGAACCCAATTCATACGGCTTTTCCTTCATAACATAAATTTTTTCACAAAAAGTGATGCTCTACAAAGTTGTCCGTCGTGATCTCACGAACAACTTTGTAGAATACACTTTTTGTGAAAACTTTTCTGCTATGAAGAAAATTCTTATGAAATGAGACTCAAAAAATCACAAAAAGCCACTTTTTATTGGGCCACTCTGTATAATCAAAACAACCAAAAACTTGACAGAATTGACAATAAAATTAATATTTAGTAGGGTATCCCTTTGCTTTGATCACAGCGTCGCACCTTATGGGCATAGATACTCTTGGACATCAACTGCGGTTTTTGTTGCATCGGCTTTAACCAACCCTATCAGAATCCGGTCGTCTCTCTTGGTTGTTTTTCTAAACCTCCCACTTCCGGATTTTCTGGCCACTGTTCTTTCTCTGGTCCAACGCTGATAAATATACTGGACAGTCCTTTTAGACACATGAAAACAGTCAACAATCTCTTTATTGGTTTCTCCTTGTTCCTTAGCTTCGATAATCAGGCGCTTTATTTCGCGGGAAATCATTTTTCTGGCATTTTTGCACACTAAAAATGCGATTTTAGATTTAAAAAATCGATAATACATGTAGGAAAAATGATTAAACCCGTGCGTTTTAAAAAGTTAGCTCAAGAACATGGCGAAAGTAAACAAATTTTAGGGGGTGCAAATTTTTTTGCTACTACTGTATATGTTACGGGAAAATCTGAAAGTCGATTGGATCCCTAAACTGTAATAGAACCATAATTTTCGCAAAGATTAGATGCAACACTCAAAAGCCGGGGGCTTATTGTTCGACCCAATAATTGATAACTTTGTTTATTTGATATTATTGTTAATGAAATTTAAATTAAAAAGACAATTTTCACTGCAATCATTTTCTAGATAAGCAAAAAACAGATGTTCAAAAAAATTGATTTTTTAAATTAGAATTTTTTATACTTTTGCATTATATTTTTTGGTAATTGTTAATAAATTCTTTAAACTTAAAAAAGTTGCAACAAATTTTTCTAAAAGAATGGGATCAGATTTTCTCGGGAAAATCAGAATTTCCCGCAAACTCAGATTTTCCCGTAACATATATAAGGCTATATTTTCAAGTCTAAAATAATGCATAAAAATGAAGGTTTCGTGAAAAAACGACGCATGAAGCTGTTAATCAAGTTTTGAGAAATTTTTTACAAAAAAAATTAGCAAAAACGAAAATTCCTGATGACTGAAATTTGTCTCCAAAGTTGTATCACTTTTTTAGCAAAAATTCAAAAAAATTTTAAATTTTCGTTTCAATAATTGGAATTTATTGCAGGTCAGGCGAATATAATCAAAACTTTTAATTCATCAATTTTTTCGATTTTGCCCCGCCGTGACATACTCATAGATAAAAATTACGGCAATAGGAACGAATGCACCGCACACTTTTTTGAGGATCGAGCGCACAGTTTTTTGTTTTTGAAATAATTCAAAATTGACGTGGCGAATTCCGATTTTGGTGTCATTTTAAAGCTGGCAATCGTAGCAATCCAACGACGCCAAGATCATGGCATATCTCTTTATGGTTGCTGAGATATTTGATAAAATGTGAAAAATGTCGATTTTCGGACAAAAATTCTAAAAAATTGTCATTTTTCATATTTATCAAATATCTCAGCAGCCATAAAGAGTTATGTCATGATCTTGGCGTCGTTGGATTGCTACGATTGCCAGCTTTAAAATGACACCAAAATCATTGGAATTCGCCACGTCAATTTTGAATTATTTCAAAAACAAAAAACTGTGCGCTCGATCCTCAAAAAAGTGTGCGGTGCATTCGTTCCTATTGCCAAAATTACGTGGGGTGTAAATAACTTAAAATATTTTGCAAAAAATTATTTACTTATCATTTTTAAGAATTAGAAAATTTTTTAAATCTATAAATTACTTTGGGACAGTGCCATAGGCAGGATTTTCTAGAGAGAGGGGGCATAGTAAGAAAAAATATGAAATATGAAAAAAACATAAAGGGTCATTAGGAAAAATATTTCATTTTTCCGGCTTAGAGGACATGCCCAATTGTCTCCCCTTGCATAGAGCACTGCTTTTTGAATGAAATTTGTTTTCATAAAAAATTAAAATTTTTCCACGGACACATTTTTTTATCACGAACACAAACACAGCAGAGGAACAACTCAGGACCAGTATGATAAAATATGATACCACTATGCTATGGTTTGCACTTGTATGCACATGAAGAGAATAAATAAAAGCTCTTTCAATTTCTTTGAGTTATCATCTTTTTTAAATCTACAATCTTTTATTGGTTAAAAAATCCAAATTTTTTTAATTTTTGCTGAACAAAGATGGCTTCAAAAAATAGCATTAGTAAGGAAAATTTTAATTTGATAATAGTGTTGTCCTCTTCCCCGACTTTTCTTTTTCTGGATTTGATCCAGCTTTCCTAGCTTCATTAGGATTTAGAATGTCAGGCCGAGGGATTTTGGCTTTTTTTCAAAAACATCATTTAGATCAACGTTATCAAGGATGATTTTATGCGAGGAATCGATTGTGCGTATTTTCGAAATATGAAACAAATTTCCCTGATTCTGATTTGGAGATGGGATGGGTGAAATTGAAAAAAGAAAAGAATTCAAAAGACCCTGATTCAGCAATGGAAATGGTTATTGAAGCGAAAATTGCCTGAATCAGAGTCAGATTGATTTTTTCATGATTCGAAAATGCTCGCAATCGATTCCTCATATAAATTAGCCTCCCCCCCCCCCCCCCCCGATAACGTTGATCTAAATGATGTTTTTGTTATAGAAGATTGTATGACGTTGAAATAAAAGTTGTCATACGACTTGTAACACCCTGTATATATAAACGCTGTGTAAACGCACTTTTTAGAAGTACTTGTAACCGGTGCTTCTGGTTTCGTAGCAACACACTGCGTCCAGCAACTTTTAGTTGGCGGTTATACTGTTCGAGGAACTGTTAGAAGTCTTAAAAATCCTGAAAAAGTTCAACCCCTTCGAGATTTGAATTTTGCAAAAGAAAGGTTAGAATTGGTTGAAGCAGATTTGGAGAAGCCAGATACTTGGCCAAAGTATAAATTTTTTGAAAAAATTTAAATCTATGACAATTTATATAGAGCGGTAGATTCCTGTAAATACGTCCTTCATGTTGCTAGCCCATTTCCAACTACTCCCGATGAGAATACTATAAAAGTAGCTGTTGATGGGACATTGAATGTTTTGAAAGCTTGTGCAAAATGTCATTCAGTGGAAAAAGTTGTCCTAACTAGTTCTATTGCTGCTATTACATGTATGATAATTTATAGGGGACATAGGTCGACAAGGGGGGGGGGACGATGAGGTGGTGCCTTCTCAATTTTGGGTCCATGAGTGAGTGGGTCAGAGGAGACTCCCCCCTTGCCGACCTATGATAGGGTATTTTTCCCTTCATGAGAAATAAAAACCCTTTGTCTATAATATGTCTAATAGATGCAAATTTAGATGGTCATGAGGACTCAAACAAAACTTTTACTGAAAAAGATTGGACAAATATCGATGGAAAATCTGTTAACGACTATCTAAAAAGCAAAACTATTGCTGAAAGAGCAGCTTGGGATTTTGTAAAATCTATCCCAGAAGGAGACAACAAATTTAAATTAACATGTTTAAATCCTGGTGGTGTTTTCGGTCCCTCTCTTACAGATATACAAGGCACTAGCGTTGAGGTATGTATTGAATTTATTATTTTTGTTTACAAAGAAAATACAGATTGTCAAACGCTTGTTGAACCACGAAATGCCTGGACTCCCTCATCTGGGGGTTGCTGCAGTCGACGTGAGGGATGTGGCTAAAGCGCATATTTTGGCCATGGAAAATCCGAATTCCGATGGTGAACGTATTCTTTTATGCCATGAAGCATCACTTTGGTTGACAGATTTAGCCAAATTTTTAGATAAGGAATTTGGTCCACACGGTAAGAATTTTACTATCTTAAAGGACCAGTCCGAGTGGAAAAGTTGTTCCTTTTGTTGATATTAGTATAGTTCATGAAAATGGAGCATTTTTTGTTTTTACATTAAATTCTGAATCGTTAACGTTGTAGAGATAATTGCGTGTGAAGTAGGCGATTTTTGAAATTTGTTTATTATAGTGAAAACACGTACCTGAATGTTTCTAAGATAGTTTTTAACTTGCATCAATTAAAAGTTGTCTATTGAAGTGATTCATCAGATAATTTTGAATAATCGTTTCAATACCCAAATTTCAATTGATGTAAGCTAAAAATTTCTGCAGAATCATTCAAGTACATGTTTTCGTTGTAATAAACAAATTTCAAAAATTGCCAACTTCGCACGTAATTATCTCTTAAACGAAAACGATTAAGAATTTACTGTAAAAACAAAAAATGCTTCATTTTTTATGAACTTTCTGAATATCAACAAAAAAGGACAACTTTTTCCGCTCGGACTGGTCCTTTAAAAAACCAGACCACTTTTCGGGAGTTGATGCCATGTGATAGAGATCAAAATTTGGAGCATTTTTTAAGACACTACTTGAAAATTTAAGTTATGAACGAAAAAAAATCGCGAAAAAAATTCAAACGAGTTTGAGCATTGAAACGAAGAGCCTGCACCTGAAATTATTTTTTGAATTTGCTTAAAATATATAAAATTATTAGCTTTATTTAAAAAAGGCGACTTTTTTATAGCTCGACGAGACGAACAAAATGACATTAAAATTATCCAATTTGAAAATTGTTTTGGGTTATTGAAACGAAAATTCTGATTCATATTTTCGTTTTAATAACTCAAAACAATTTTCAAACTGGATAATTTTGGTGTCATTTTATTCGTCTCGTCGAGCTATAAAGAATGCTGTCTTTCTTTTTTAAATAAATCTAATATTTTATATTTTAAGCAAATTCATAAATTAATTTCAGGTAAAGGCTTAATGTTTAAACTCGTTTGAAAGTTTTTTCTCTAATTTGTTTAATAACTTTTAATCGTTAGATTTTCAAGTAGTGCCGTAAAAGAAAAAAATGTTCCAAATTTTTGCTCTATCACATGGCATCAACTCTCAAAAGTGGACTGGTTCTTTAACTTTAGTAAATAAATGTTTTAGGATATTGCATCCCTAAAAGAAATCTCCCATATTTTTTGGTTTGGTTGGCATCATTTTTTGATTCTTCTGTTAAAGGAATCCTCCCAATGATTGGACATGCAGTGAAAATAGATAATTCAAAGGTATTTAGTTACCCTATATAAAATTTTTGTACTTTTTAGGCCAAAAACATCCTTCATTTGGAATTTATCCATCCCGAAAAATCTTTGGTAGATATGGGATACAGCTTGATAGAAAGAGGAATTGTGCCTAAGAAAAGTGGGTATAAGCCAAGAACACGTCTATAACTTTTTGTATTTTTATTACAATTAATAAAAGATAATAAAATAATTTCAAGTAACAAAAATTCGATATCCCCATATGGAAGGACCACTTCTAAGATGGATAAAAAAATTGAATTTTTAAACCTGCCTACAACCAGTACAAAGAATAATTTTTTTAATTCGGTAGTGTAGGCAAAGATGGTACTCCGGCAGTGCCGTAGGCAGGGGGCGGGGGGAGGGTAAGGTGGGTAACTATCCCCATGATTGGAAAAAAGAAGAAAATCATAAGGGTCACCTTATGATTTTGCCCAAAATTTGTGAAAATTTATTACAAAATCATAATGGTCCCCAACTTTTTTCAAAAATTTTTTTCGACCATCATATTCTGCATAAATTCTGATTCAAAAATCGTTTGGATTATAATCGGCCTTCCTCGTGTTAAATTTATTTTATCCTCGGCAACATAGTAAACAATGTCAACTTTTGTCATTTTTTAACTTATTATTTACATTCCAATCTAAACTAGCATATAAAAAATTCTTGACATAAAAATAGTCACTGGAAGGATGGCATCAGAGAAACTTATTCGATCACAGGTGCGACACTAGTCGGGTGTTTGTTTGTGTACGTTCTGGTGATGACCTTTGATTTTGTCTATGCCAATACGCTGCTCTTTTATTTGTCTTTTTATCGGTAGTTATTTTTATTCGATAGAGATAATTGCATATTGATAAGATTTGAGAAGAAAGAAAATTTGGTAGACAAGTTTTGTTTTTGTACAATTTTTAAATTTATTTTCTATTTTAAGCACGTAAAGAATCAGTCCGGTCGGAAAAATTCCATTTTTATATAAGGGCATCAGGAAAAAAGTTTGTTACCATCTTAAAGGACCACTCCATTCGGAAAAAGTTGTCATAATTTGTATATATTAAAAGGGGGACCCATTTGGGGGTTATTCTCCGAAAAACAATTTTTTGCCAAAACAGCCTATATAGGGGTAAAATCATGCGAAAAATTGATTGCGCGCATTCCCGAAACGTGAAAATGCTTCCTTGACCCTGATTCAGGGAATGAGGTGGGTGTATTGAAGCGAAAATCAAACATTTTCGGATTTTTATGAGAAAACCGTCGATTCCTAGGTTTTTCTAGGCGGGGAACCGATTGCGCGCATTCCCGAACCGTGAAAACGCTTCCTTGACTTTAAAATTGTAAAAAATTTTCTAAATGAATTTGACCGGTCAAAAATGCAACCCTACTAGTGACTTGTCGCGCGACACAAAAATACACTGTCGCATCGCGATGAAAGTATAAATGCTGCTTGAGAATTTATTGCTTTTTTACAGTAAAATTTGAAATGTTTCTTACAGTCCCTTATACATTCAAACCCCTAACTAAGCCCCCCGAGTGGCGGGCTTAGTTAGGGATTTGACTGTATCAACAAAAATTACAACCTTTTCCTAATGGATTGCTCATTGAAATAAACCCAAATTGATTGTTTTAATTGAAAAAAGTTTAATACATATCCAAAAATGTATATCCAAAAACTCAATATCGACTTACTCCGTTCATCCATCATTTTTTAACTTAACACATCCAACCCTGTTTAGTGAACTCTGGTCATTACTTAATCCTGCCTCTATGTCCTCGAGAAATCCATTTCTATTCCACTTCCGCTCTTGATGACCGATAGACTTGCCCAACCTATCTTCAAAATCATTTTCTTGATTTCCTCTACTTTGTTATTTATCTCTAACCTATTCTATGTTTTCTCTACCTTTGTTATGCTCTTTTTCTTACTCTATGTCTCTCATTAGGCTTAGAGCCAAGTGTTGTTCTGGCAGATGCAGTGCCTATGCCTTATATTTTACTTGGACGTCTTCAATTTTCATGGTTTTCTGTTGATTTGATTTTTTTGTTCTCCTTATGTTCGTAGCATAGGGAGTTCTAAATGAATAGCCACTGCAATTCACACTATCTTCTCAATTCTTTTCCTCCCAAGTTGTTTGTTGTTTTCATTTTGCCGACTGTTTCGTTTGTATTTGATGCACTATGTTCCTCGAGAATATTTTTTCTTTGCTGTCAGTGCCTTCGTCTTGTACTTACATTTCGATTTTCATTCATATTCATTTATCGTTCGATTTTTTTCGATTGTTTATCACTTGTGTGATGTGTGATAGTTTTGTAACAGAGTCTGATCATGTTCAATAAATTTGATAAATATGAGGCTTTTCATGTGTTTTCAAATTTCATTAATTTTATTGTACTAGACTGCCCACTCTCAGACAAAAATGTCTCCAGATGTCAATAGTGTGAAAAATGAAAATTTATTCATTTTTCATGTTGTTGAATCTATTCAGAAGCACAAAATCCTCCCTCAGGATTTTGAAATCGATTTTTACAACGATTTTAAAATTTATATAAAAAATAAATTGCGGCGGTGCATTCTTTTTTATTGTCTAAAATTTGATCAAAAATATTATTTTCAACAAATATTGTTTTGACCGATCTCTTATTTTTAGTGATCTCTTATTTTTAAGACCGATCTCTTATTGGTTGGGAAAAAATGTCGGGTAACCAAAAATTGGTTAACTTTTATTTGTGTAACCAAAAATTGATTAATTTTTATTGATTTGTTTTCGTCGCAAAAATATTTTGAAAAAACTTTTTGGAGCAGAAATGCAGCGTTTTATTTTTTATTAAAATTTAGGATTTCATTTTTTAAATGTATTTTTTCTAGATAAACTTTTTTTTACATTTGAGGCAATGGTACATTTCCAAGTGGACAGTTCCCACATTTATCAAGTAAATGTTTTTCCAAGTAAAAGTGAAGTGGACATTTCCCAAGAAAAAACTTGGAATTCTCTTGTGATTTTTTATTTTTTACTTGGGAAATGTCCTCCTTCCATTTTTTTATCTTGAGAAATGTCGCCTGGGAAATGTCCACTTGGGAAATGTACCATTGCCACATTTGAGCTTCTTCCAAGTCTATATTTAATATTTCTTATCATTTAAAAATTATATTTTGAACTAAAAATAAAATTCACATTTTTTCATCAAAATAAACTTTCCAACAAAACATCTTTTGTAAAATTTTGTTTTTATTCGTTTTTATCACTTTTTACGGTTTTTATCTTTTACTTTTTATTAGCACCGTGATATAAATATTACGTGTCGTGAAATTTTCATGGTTATGGTTATGGGAACTAATAATTCACACGAACTTCAGCCAGCTGAAGATAGTTTCGATCTAAATTCTACTGGGATCTCGGAAAATTCTGTGCCCGGTACCTACAAACTAAAATCGGAAGAAACAAGTGACGTATTCGAGGAGGAATCTCGGTTTGAGCATCCAAGACAAGATAGTTTACCGTCAGAACCTCGAAAAAGGACACACAGTTCGGAACAGTACGAGATCGAAAATTTTGGCTGGCCTCTAATGATAATGAACGATATCGAACGTCGTAAGCAGATCAGTGTCCGTGGGATCGCGCAAGTAGAAAATGTGGCGAATATTAAGAAGGCGTTCAATCGGCACTTGCATTTTTCATTGATTAAGGTATTTTGATTTTTGAGTTTGCTTTATTTACGTGCTGATTTTAGGATCGAAACGTTGCCACTCCACGTGACTACTATTTTGCTCTCGCACATACTGTACGAGATCATTTGGTTAGTCGCTGGATCCGCACTCAACAGCACTACTATGAAAAGGATCCTAAGGTACTCTGATTTTTAATCTTCTGTACATTACATTTTTTAGCGTGTCTACTACATCTCTTTAGAATTCTATATGGGTAGAACCTTGTCCAACACTATGCTTAATNATGAAAAGGATCCTAAGGTACTCTGATTTTTAATCTTCTGTACATTACATTTTTTAGCGTGTCTACTACATCTCTTTAGAATTCTATATGGGTAGAACCTTGTCCAACACTATGCTTAATTTGGGCATGCAAGCTACTGTAGATGAAGCTTTATACCAGGTTTTTGCTCCTTGCTTTTGTTTCTTGATTTTTAAATGCAAATTTTAGCTCGGTTTAAATATCGAAGAACTTCAAGAAATAGAAGAAGATGCTGGTCTCGGAAATGGAGGCTTGGGTCGTTTGGCCGCATGCTTTCTGGACTCCATGGCAACTCTTGGGCTTCCTGCCTATGGCTATGGTCTTCGCTACGAATATGGAATATTCAAGCAGTTGATCCGCGACGGATGGCAAGTTGAAGAACCTGATGACTGGCTTCGTTTTGGGAATCCATGGGAAAAGGCTAGGCCGGAATACATGCTACCAGTGAATTTTTATGGTCGTGTGGAAAAGGATGAAAATGGAAAAGTATATTTGTTGGACATAAAATCGGAAATTCAGCTCATTTTTAGAGCAAATGGGTGAACACTCAACTAGTCTTCGCTATGCCATATGATACTCCAATTCCAGGCTTTCGTAATAATGTTGTGAATACGCTTCGACTTTGGTCGGCTAAAGCAGAAAATCACTTCCATTTGAAATTCTTCAACGATGGTGATTATATGCAAGCTGTTATGGACCGAAACCTGAGTGAAAATATTACTCGTGTTTTGTATCCGAATGACAATGTAGGGGTTATTTTATGCATCAAAATTACTAGGAGCTCCCCCTTGCCTATGAATGTTTCCTATCTGTAATTTTCTATTTTCCAGGTCTTTGTTGGCAAAGAACTCCGTTTGAAGCAGCAATATTTCTTGGTGGCTGCCACTTTACAAGACATCATCCGTCGTTTCAAATCGAGCAATTATGGAGTTCGTGAAGCCGTTCGAGTCGATTTCAACTCTTTCCCTGACAAGGTCGCTATCCAATTGAATGACACCCATCCATCTATTGGCATTCCTGAACTTATACGTCTTTTGGTTGATGTTGAAGGCTTGTCTTGGGAGAAAGCTTGGGAGATTTCCACAAAGACTTTTGCCTACACAAATCATACTTTATTACCTGAGGCGCTTGAACGTTGGCCGATTACTCTGCTAGAATCTCTCTTACCACGACATTTGGAGATTATTTATCAAATTAATCATGACTTTATGCAGGTTGATATTTAATATAATTATAATTGTTTAAATGCTCCTGTATATGCAAATTTTTATGTGAAAAAGTTTATTTTGTATAGGTAAAAAGACTAGTATACTCAATTTTCGACAAAGTATATATTCAAAATTTTAACTAAAATTAACTTTGCCCTAAAATTTAATGCGTAAAAATTTGCATATTTGAATTGCTCTTATTTTTACAAATTCTATTTTTAGAAGACTAAAAATTCTAATTTTTCAGAAAGTAGCAGCAAAATACCCTGGCGATTTTGATCGAATGCGTCGCATGTCAATCGTGGAAGAAGCGGATCAGTTTGGCGAGAAACGCATTAACATGGCCCATTTGTGCATCATTGGCTCACATGCGATCAACGGCGTTGCAGCACTGCACTCAAAATTGCTCGTAGAGAGCACTTTTAAAGATTTTTACGATTTCTATCCGGACAAGTTCCAAAACAAGACCAATGGTATCACTCCGCGTCGTTGGCTTCTCTTGTGCAACCCGTCGTTGGCTGATTTGATTTCTGAGGTTTAAATTTTAAAAAGCATTAAAATGTATTTTTAAAAGAGCAAAAAATTGATGTTAAGCTCAAAATCAGTGACGTAATTAGGGATTTGGGAAGGGGACACATCACTTTGGTACAAAATAAAAAAAGAATTATGGAAAAAGCTTTTAATGGTAAAAACTATAGATACATTTTGAAATTTTGGGTCAGACTTCTGCTCTATGAACATATGTGGGCCCCCAAGGTGATTTTTTTCGCGATTTTCCAATATTGAGACAAGCATAAAAAATTGAGTCAAGATTTTCGCTCAAAAACGAGTCAAAAATCATATTTTACCTCGAAAATACGCCTGCTGAATTATGTCTTCAAAAATAGCATAAAATAAAATTTTTAGAGGTCAAAAAAGAATCATATTTTTTATTTTTATACATGAATTTTTTCAGAAAATTGGCGAAGACTGGATTAATAATTTGGACTTGCTCAAAGAGCTTAAAAAATACGACAACAATCCGGGATTTTTGGAAGCTATTGCACGCGTAAAGAGCGATAACAAAGTTCGCTTGGCTCAATATGTTAAAGACGACTATGGTATTGATATCAATCCTTCCAGCATGTACGACATCCATGTAAGTTTTGGATTTTTCAATTTTTATAGCAGTTATTTAGGTCAAACGTATCCATGAATATAAACGCCAGCTGTTGAATGCCCTACATATGATTACCTTGTATAATCGAATTAAAGCCGATCCAACGAGGCATTTTGTTCCTAGGACAATTATGTTTGGTGGAAAAGTTTGTTACTTGAGAGAATTGTAAAAATTTTTGACCCTGAAAATTTTTTTCTGTATACGCTGAAAATTGAGACATCGGGCTTTTATCCAAATTTGAATTATTATTCAAAATTGACCCACAAATCTGTTTTTGGACCCAAACAAAATCAGTTCAGTGGCGTAAAGAAGGAGGGAAGCTTCCTCTCTCCCTCCAAATCTGAAAAAATTTTCCTAATGGTTCCCCCTTATATTTTTGCCTGATAATTTTTTTCTATAGTACTTCTCCCTCCCAAACCGAACTCCACTTTGCGCCGCTGATCAGTTCAGGCTACATAATAAAATATTTTTACTTTTAGGCGGCTCCTGGCTATCACATGGCTAAGCAAATTATCAAACTAATCACTGCGGTAGGAGATGTCGTGAACAGTGACCCTATTGTTGGTGATAAGCTCAAGGTATTTTTTCAATTATTCAAAAATTAAATTTTTTTCAGGTCGTTTATCTCGAGAACTATCGTGTTTCAATGGCCGAGAAAATTATTCCAGCAGCGGATTTATCCGAGCAAATTTCGACCGCAGGAACCGAAGCGTCGGGCACAGGAAATATGNTTTTTTCAGGTCGTTTATCTCGAGAACTATCGTGTTTCAATGGCCGAGAAAATTATTCCAGCAGCGGATTTATCCGAGCAAATTTCGACCGCAGGAACCGAAGCGTCGGGCACAGGAAATATGAAGTTTATGTTAAATGGTAGCATAGATTTTTTTTCACTTTTAATCTTGAAATTTTTTAGGCTCTTTAACCATCGGAACTTTGGATGGTGCGAATGTGGAAATGGCTGAAGAAATGGGTAATGAGAATATTTTCATTTTTGGCATGACAGTTGAACAAGTAGAAGCTTTGGCAAAGAAAGGGTATGTTGATTTATGACTCAAAATATAATTTTCGGGCTAAAAAATGAATCTAATTTTTAAGATACAACGCCCAAGATTTTATCAACAAGAACAAGGATTTATCTCAAATTATCGACCAAATTGAGACCGGTTTCTTCACACCTGATACGCCCGATCTTTTGAAAGACTTGGCTGCTTCGCTTAAATACCATGATAGGTAATTTTTGTGTCATCGAAAATTTGAATTTAAGCAAATTTTATAGATTTTATGTGTGTGCAGATTACGAAGACTATATTCGTTGCCAAGATAAAGTGTCTAAGACTTATGAGGTGAGTGATTTTGTCTTATGTAAATTTCCTAACCATATTTTTAGGATCGCGAAAAATGGCTCAAAATGGCCCTGCATAATATCGCATCGACGGGCAAATTCAGCACCGACCGTACCATTTCCGAATACGCACGTGAAATTTGGGGCATGGAACCCGGAGAGATTCAATTGNGGCCCTGCATAATATCGCATCGACGGGCAAATTCAGCACCGACCGTACCATTTCCGAATACGCACGTGAAATTTGGGGCATGGAACCCGGAGAGATTCAATTGCCACCGCCGTACGAAGCCGCAGAGCAGAACCCGTCTGGAGATGCTCTTTAGAATTATTGATAAAGCTCAATAATCTCTAAGCTGTGTTATTATGTTAGATGAATTTTATTTTATTAGTTGACTTTTGATTCGTAGTTTTGTGTACTTTTGCCATAGTTTATTGTTCTTGTCTTATATGACTTTGTGCCAACTAGGCGGATTTTTATTTAAATTTTGAATAAAAAATAAAGTTTATAATCTCTAAGTTTATTTTTCTTTGGATACATTTTTTACATAGCCTACAAGACAAATGATTGAAAAGCATTTTTTCATGCCTCATCATGCAGTGGAAGAACGTAACGAAATTTAAAATGCCTAAAAACCTGTAATTACGTACCACCACTGTCGCCATGTACAAAATAAACAATTACTATTTATAATTAATGTCAAAAATATTTCGTTAAAAGATTCAAGTTTCAGTCATTAATTTCCATCACATAAACCAATAGCATAATCATAGCATTCTTTGTTTGAATTAGCTCCAGGAAGATTGATGAGCTTCTTACAGACAGAAGGCCAGAAAGATTTATGATCTCGGTTACAATTACCCGAGAATATATTTTTATAGCAGGCGACTTGCTCTTTCATAACTTCCCTAAAGATGCCATTAAAAACATGAATATTCTAAAACAATTTTTATAGCGCTCAAAAATCAGATTTTCCTTATTTTGTGAGGATATCCGGCACTTATTTAGAATACACCCACTGTGTGAAAACTATAAAATACAAAACTATATAAAACTCCTCAGTGGGTGTATTCTAAATAAGTGCCGGATATCCTATCAACTATATGTCCGAATTTGATTAATAAAAATTGTATAGTAAAATAAAAGAATTTGAGATTTATTAAATATAATCTCTCACCTACAACCAGCTCCAGACCTATGAAGTCGATCAACTTCCGGACAAGTTTGCCCTTGTGAAGCTCGATTGTAACAAAACATCGCTTGATCAAATTGGCATTCTACTAGTGTTGCAAAAGCAATAACCATCAAACAAAAGACTAGATTTTACAATTCAATAAAAAATTTTCAAAAAAAGTTATACCAAATTTCATCTTGAAAAATAAAGTTAGCCAAGAAAAATAGAAGACACTAAAAATTTAAAATGGCTTAAATATCAGCAACTGAGATTGAGGGTAGTTCTCTTGGGTATTTCGTGAAAGATAAATTAAAGTCGTTCAGCTGTTATTTGTTCTTTCAAACATTTGCTTATGCCCACGTTTTTGGAGCAAAAAACACTTTTAGGTTATAAAGAAAACAAAATAAAGAATTTTAAAGCAAATTTTATAGGGACGTCACCCCATTTGCCAAAATGGAAATATTTCAAATTTCCGGAAACGAGTTTAAATTTTTCGTTTCAATAAACACGATTTTATTGAAATTCAGGGAACTTTAATCATTTGCACCGATAAAATTAAAAGTCAATAAAAATAGAGATTTTCATAAAAAATGTTCTACAAAGTTGTTTCTCATGGTCTCAGGAGCAACTTTGTAGAACATCACTTTTTATGAAAACTTCGTTTTTATTGACTTTAATTTTTTGCCGTGCAATGAATAAAAAGTTTTGTTGTAAATGAATACAAAGTTGCCTGAATTTCAATAAAATCGTGTTTATTGAAACGAAAAAATTTAAACTCGTTTCCGTAAATATTTCCAATTTCCGGAAATTTATGCAACCCTAACTAGGGCTGCTTGCGGGATCCCGCCCGCATCATTTTTTAAAAACTCCGCACGCACATTTTTGAAAATCCCACAACTCCGCCCCGCAAATTGAATAACCCCGAAATATCTTTTTTCATCGAAAATTTGGCAAAATCGACCGTTTAAATAATACTTAAAAACGGTCGATTTTGCCCAAATTTTCGATAAAAAAAGACATTGCGGGGTGGGGTTGCGGGATTTTCAAAAATGTGCGTGCGGGGCGAGGTTTTTTCTTAAAAAATGGTGCGGGCGGGGTTTGCCGGGCGGGATCCCGCCAGCCCTAGTTAATACACACGATTTGATTGAAAATCAGGCTCAGACAAGAGCGGAAAAGTCGTTGTCACAACTCCGTTGTAACGCGCTCTTGCCTGAGCGTTACAACACGGTTACTACGACTTGCCTAGTCTTACCGAGTCCCTGAGAAAAGTCCGCTGTGAAATGTCCTAGGGCTCATTTGCCCACCATTATTATGCCTTTTGTGAATTTCGCATCAAGGAAAACTATGTTTTTTGTTGCTTAATTTTTTGTGTTGCATTGTTTTGTTTTTCATTTTTAAGGCCCTTAATTAAGGGGTGATCATAGTTACTCCTTAAAATTTTTTTATGTTACTCGCTCGAGTAACTATGATCACCTCTTTGTAATTTTTGATCTTGGAAGCTTTTTTCACTGAAATGAAAATTTTTTATCGGCCTTTGGCCTGTTTTAAAACTTTGTTATTTGATGCTATTTTAAATTATTAGTTACTAAAAAGATGATTCTTCTACTGTAACTGCGATTTTATGAAAGAATTTTTATGCATACTAAAATAAGGGGGCGGAAATATTAGAATTTTGTAAATTTTATACGAAGCAAAACATAAGATCGTAGGGATGTAGTGGTGTATAGACAAACAATGATGTTGCTAAAATGTGAAAAGGGGGCTGGCATGGAAAAAATTGGACATTTTGAAAAAAATGCGAGGCCAATAGGATTTTTGTATCATTTTGGGCAAGAATAAAGGGGTGATCAGAGACTGAAGTAATACCAGACGACTTGTCTTGTCCAGATTGCTGTTGCATAATCAAATCAAGAAGCAATGCAATACGCAAATTTAGTAAAAAGCAAGAAAGGGGCAAGACAAGAGCAAGCTATTTTTTACTCATGCTATTCCACAAAAATTGCCATCTTTCAACAAAAATGACCAAACGCCTACGCTAATCTCAACGCAAAATATGCATCCATTTTATCCACACGCTTTTTCAGCAAAATTACAATCTACTAAATTGTGTCATTTTAGCCATGAAAAGAAAATTAACCACCATTTCTCCTATTGTTCAAAAGTGTACTAAACTTCCACTCGATCAAAAACTCGTTTCGAAATTATGCAAATTTGGAGTTGTTCTTCAAGAGGAAGATGAGGAAGTGCAAACTACCATAATACCAATTCCTCCTGTGATTTCTATGGAATCTAGGCTGCCAAGAGGCTTTTTCAATCGTCATGTTGTCACTGTGGCTAAAGATTTGTTGGGGAAAACTTTGAATTTTGGCAGTTTTCAAGGGCTTATTACAGAAACAGAAGCATATGGTGGATTGGATGATGAGGCTTCACATTCATATAACGGTCCAACACCGAGGTATTGGGTTTTCAATCCACGGGAACAATTTTTTATTTGAAGAAAAGATAAGCATCATTGTTTATGCTTATCTTTTCTTCAAATATTTTTGAACAAAATATTCGCTTCAAAATTTGCATATTTTGGGCGCGCGCTAACAGTTCAGAAATCGCATTTCCAGACACTAGCCGTTCGGTTCGGAAATGCGCTAGCGTCCGGAAATAGTGCATTTTCACAATTTTCGAACGATTTCCGGACGGCTAGCGAAAATAATATAATTTTCGGACCGCTAGCGTCCAGAAATCGTCGTGAAATGCGTTTCACAACTGCTAGCGCGCACTCTTTGGAACCAAAACAGATGAGAAAAAACGAATTTTTAAATAAGGCATTATTAAAAATATATATTCATTTTTTCAGATCTGCTATCATGTTTGGAGCACCTGGCTATTCCTATGTCTACACAATCTATGGAATGTACAACTGTTTAAATATTGTTGCTGATGAAGTCGGAACACCTAGTGCTGTCCTTATCCGAGGTCTCAAACTTCAAGAAGTTCACTTGAATGGACCTGGAAAATTATGCAAAGTTCTGAACATCACACGACTTCATAGTGGAATTAACTTGGCGTTGGACTCGAATTTCTATGTTTCTCATGGATTAAAGAGTGTTCTGTATAAGTCGACTCCAAGAATTGGTATAAAGAAGGCTGTGGATAAGCTATGGAGATTTGTTATGATTGATGTGTGATATTTTGTGTTGTATATTTTATACGGGTTGGTTGTTTCTTGCATAGTTTATAAAGTTTTTAATGATTCAGAACAATACATTATGTAACTTTAGAGTCTACTTTTTATGCAAATTTGACCGCATAAATTTAAAAGCATAGTAGGATAGCGCTTTAGAAACGATTTTTGATTTACACGCCTGGACCACTTGGCCATCGCATGCTGGCTATTTTTTTATGGGCGAAAACGGACTATGCATTAGAAATTTCTTGTTAAATTATGCATATATAGTCCGTTCGTAAAAATGTCCAAAATTTTTTATTTTTTCATCAAAATCAGCATGTTTTCAAACATTTAAAAAAATGTATAGCCTGTCGCGAGTTTGTTTAGAGGGTCAAATATTGTTTATGCTTGAAGAAAATTGTAATCAATGACATGTATTTTATTTAAAAGATTTATTTAAATAAGAGTTACAAAATATTGAACACAACAAAAAAGGCTCAACAAAAAGATTTTTTGATTTTATTCAAAAATAAGTTAATCTGGAACAAAAAATGAGCAAATATAACAAAAAATTTTTGAAACAAAAATTTACATACGTTAATTTATTAACCTTGATGAATGACGCTAAAAATATATTAAAAATAGAACCAGTCCATATGAATACTAACTTTTTAAGTGTCTTCCAAAAATTTACTACTTCAAAACCTTAAGAAAAAATGGACTGGTTAAATAAGGGAGGGAAAGTTTTTACCTTCCATGTAGATTTTTGAGTCGAATTTGAACACTTGCCGAGTTTTTAGACGAAAATTTGAAGTCAAGTTAGAATGACATTCAATTTTCGTCACCACTAGCTGAGCCGCTGGAGGCACCATTTGATGAAGAGTTGGATTTACTACGACTACGAGAGTCGCGACTATTTCTCTTTTGGCTGGCACTTACCACATCTCGAGAATTTTCATCGGATGAATAGCCACGGTCTTCATTTTCGTTTTCATGGTTTCCTGATTTATTACCGTTTACCTAAAATTTTCATTTTTGACACTTTAGCCACTCAGCCATGGGCTAAGAATAGAAAACCCCATGTTATGGTATTTGTTTTACTCATTTCGGTGAGCTGAGTCGAATGGAATGACTCGTTTTTAAAATTTCTAATTTCCTCCAATTTAGCACAAAAACCGCCGTGGGCGTAAATTGTAAGCTGAAAATACAAACCTTAGATTCTACTGTCCTGTTTACAGGAGACTCAACCCGAACTTTAACCACGTCTTTTTCTTCTGCTTCATCCTCCTCCATAGGTTCTTCCAATTTCGGCTCTTCCAAATCCTCAATATTTGCACTTGCAGCCTCTTCTGCTTTATTATCACTAGCAGTGACCACTTTTGACCTAACCGGACCAACATCCAGCTCGCCTTCTGATCCCTCCTCATCTTTTCTGAGTTCCTTTTCCATTTGATCGCGGCGATGGCCAATCAGGCCTAAAATTTTGTTGAAGGTTTTTCCCTTAACAAATAAAATTCTTACTATCAATTTTCTTGGATGAATTTTTAAGAAGTTCCAAAGTTCGAAGTGTGTGCTTAGCTGGTAGATAAAACAATGGAGGTTTTGTTTGAGTTTGGATGTAATTTTGGAGACGTTCGTAATGCTTAATCTTTTCTTCGGCCTAAAATTTTTAAAAAAATTTTTGAATTTTTAGATTTTTGGTAAAAAAGTATGATTTTAAGAAAATTTTGCATAACAAATAGTTCCTAGACCGACGCGCCTTAGGCCCGAAGATAGCGCCTACGGCGTTACCTTCTCTTTTTTCCCTTCTCTCTTCTCTATTCGTTCCGAGTGATTTCCTGCGGCGCTCGTCCTTTGCCTCGCGTTTCAAGTGATTTACTGCGGCGCTCGGCCTCGCGTTCCGAGTGATTTTTCCCAAGGTCGGGACCTTCGGATTCGTGTTCCCCATAGCCGAAAAGTACAAAAAATTAGCCGATTTGGAGAACTTTTTGAAAAATTGCATTTTTGGGCAAAAATATGCATTTTTATCGTTTTTGGAGAAAAAAGTTTAAAAAATTGGAAAAACCGCATTAACCGACTGGTTTTTCATTAACCGAACTGAACACCGGTCGAAACGAAAGACCGGTTAAAGTAAACCGACCGAAACCAAATTAACCGACCAAACCCTACTCTAATTATAATTTTAAAAATTCAAAAAATTCTTACATATTGAGTAATCGCTTTCATCCGATTCAATTTTTGAATCTCCTTTTCTTTTTCGCGACGCTTAGCCAAAAGTTCTTCTTTTACAGAGCGAACTTTTTCTAAATCCTCTTTCTTGGTCAACTCGAGACGGCGCTCCACCTCGCGCTGTTTTTGAGCCTAAAAATATAATTGCAAAAATTATTTAAAAAAATAAGTATACCTGAACAGTTTCAACAGGTTGGATAGCTTTTTCTTCTTTTTGGAACTGTTTCAAAGTTCCAACAAGAAGGCGCCCAAATAAGTTTCGATTTCTAAAAATGAAATTTTGGGGGTTATTTTGGAAATATTTGTTTTGAATTCATTGTTTGGAGGATTTTATTAGAGATCGACGATCAAAATTACATAGCTTGGATAAAATGGTCATAACTTTTTTCTATATTTTTTTCAAAAAGCGACCAAAGAAAACAAAATGTGCTGGATGTATTGATCTACAGCTTTTGTATAAAGGGGGTAAGAATCAGGGACTAATCTCGATCGAAATTTTTTTTTGCCAAAACAGCCTATATAGGGGTAAAATCATGCGAAAAATCGATTGCGCGCATTCCCGAAGCGTGAAAATACTTCCTTGACCCTGATTCAGGGAAATAGATGTGTGTTGAAGCGAAAATTTTTCAAATTCCTCCCTCAAAATCATATTTCTGGGGGGTAATTTCATGCGAGGAATCGATTGCGCGCATTCCCGAATCTTGAAAATTCTTCCCTGACTCTGATTCAGGGAGATTAGTACAGGTTGGATTTTCGCTTCTTTACACTCTTATTCCCCTGAATCAGGATCAAGGAAGCATTTTCGCGCTTTGGGAATGCGCGCAATCGATTTTCGCATGATTTTACCCCTATATACCGCTTTTTGAACAAAGTTATAGACAAAAGTTATAATCATTTATTCAAGCTATGAAAATTTTATTGTCAATCTCTAGAGCTTAGAGAAATTTTCTCGAAATTTGTAGTTTTTGGAATCATTATAATTTTCCAAAAATGAATAAAATGTTAAAAATACCTAGCAACATCTTCCCGTTTCTCCTTCTTTTTCATCTCATTCAAAACAACTTCACGACTTTTTGTTTCTATGGTCGGCATCACAACACTCGATTGAATACTTCGGCGTATTGGAGGCTCTCTATCATCTTCATCGTCTTCGTGAAAATTTCTGCCCTCCCGACTATCACTATAGCGGACTCGTTTTAATAAACGACCACCTGGTTCGCTAAAAATTTTAAATTTTTTAAAGTTAGAAGAAAAAATTACTTGTTATCATTCCCGACTGAAATTGTAATTCGACGGCGATCACCCACTTCCTGTACCCGTCTAAAATTTAAACGGTAAAATTTGATTTAAAAAAATTTTACCTTTCATTGCCGTCGAAAGAAATCCGGGAAGAAAAATTTGCTGCTGGCCGCTTACGATTTATACTAAAATAATTTTTTTAAATGGAAAAATTAATTATTTTTACCGGTCACTAAGCGCACCACCTCCTCTACCGGTGATCACTGATAAATCACTATCAATTGCTCTCAAATCAGCTATGGCTCTGTCCAAGTCCGCTGAAACGTCAACTGCCATATTAGAATATTATTAAGTGATAACAAACAAAAATAATATATTGTAGCTAAAAATGAAAAATTTGGTCATTGTTAACGAAAGTGTTTTAAAACAGTTACATAACGAAGAAATAAATTGCTATAAATTTTGATGTCAGGAGCCAATTGCGCATCTCGGAAAGTAAGGAGGAAATATGCGAATTTTGAACGTACGTTCCACTTTCGAGGTGCGCAATTGGCCCCAGTGGGCAAAAAGTAATGTAAAAAATTGTAGGAAGTGCAAAAATTTTAAAAATTGACTATGTTGAGGTTGACCGACATTTTTTCCCTTACCACTTTGTTCCCTTAAACAATTTTTTCCATATGACAATTTTTCCCTGTAACAATTTTTTCCCTAAAACAAATTTTTCCCCGTGACAATTTTTACCCAAATTCGTTTCAATAAACACGATTTTATTGAAATTCAGGCAACTTTTTAAAATTCCGTTGCCTGATTCGTATTTAATAAAATCGTATTTATTGAAGCGAATTTGGGTAAAAGTTGTCACGGGGAAAAATTTGTTTTAGGGAAAAAATTGTTATATGGAAAAAAGACAAGGAGTCATTTGATCCGGAAATTTGCGTTCCGGACTTTTTTATGAATATTTGAGTCCGGACATTTGCGCCCAGACATTTGCGTCCGGAAACTTCCGTCCCGGACATTTGCGTCCGGACATTCATCAAAATTTTCACCAAGCGTCCGGACAGTTTGCGCCCTGACGCAAATGCACGGGACTCAAATGTCCGGGACGGATATTTCCGAACGCAAATGTCCGGGGCGGATGTTTTCGGACGCAAATAGTCGGATGCAAATGTCCGGGACGAATGTTTCCGGACGCAAATGACCCTCGCCGGAAAAATTGTTTAAGGGAACATAGTGGTAAGGAAAAAATGTCGGTCAACCTATGTTGATTATCAAATCAATTGCGGGATAATAGACTGCGATATTATCATCAACTTTTAATTCTTTTGCTGCAACTTTTTTCGATTTTTGACAGTTGATTTAAAAAAATCAAGATGATGAATATGAAAAAGCTGTAGCCAATTCTGAAAGTTGTGCTTTAAAAAGCCTTTTGTAAAAAAGGAGAACAATCGATTCATAAAAATGCTTTTAGCAAAAAAATCTCATCGTTTTTTGGACAAATCAATGCTAAAACTTTCAAAACTCTTTTTTTTTTGGCTTTTACTGTTGGTATAAAATACGATATTTTATTTTGCCTGAATTTTTCGTTTTAGTGTTTAGTCTACTTTGAAATGAAGATGACTACTTTTATAATTTGTTTAAAAAATCTTTAAAATAATTAGATTGAGCCATATTTATATATGATTAAGTGGGCATAAACTTTTGTCCCATCAAAAAATGGCATATGTGAACATTTGATGCCCCTTCTCGAAATTAAAAACAGGTTTGGTAAAAGTTTATAGTGCATTTTATAGCTTAGGTATTGATAAACAAAATTGAAATAACATCTAATTGATCGGACTTAAGATCATACATGGGCAAGGGGGGGGGTACTGTACCCCCTCCCTAATTCGTCGTATCGGGGGAAAAATTAATGGACCAATTCGTATTTGGGAAGCCGCCCAGACTGAATTCGTTGTGAGAATGCGTATACGAATTCATAAATCGAGAACGAATTCGTATTTCGACTTTTTCGCCTGTCGACATTTTTTTTGGTCGATAGTAACCTTTGGAATCAATTCGTATTTTGGGGCCCAGTACCTCCCTGCTTGCCCATCTATGCTTAAGATTGTCGAGATATTCACGATTGTTTTAAAAATTGGGGGGGGGTGGTCATAAACTTTTGTCCACGAGTGTATGTATTGAAGCAAAAAATGGCCTGAATCAGAGAGATTTTTTTATGTTTCAGCTGTGCACACAATCGGTTCTTCGCAAAAAATTACCCCGGAAAAGACATTAGGTGGCAATTTTGGGATGGCAAGTGTTCGGTAGCCTAACATGATTTTTTATCACTCTTTACCATATATGTTTCTATGGTAAAGGGTGGTAGAATTTTACCGGGGTGTCGTATGTCGTACGGCTTTGAGGGGGTGGCGTATGTTGCACGGAATTTAAGGAGGGATGTCGTATGTCGTAAGGGGTTTGAGGGGATGTCGTATTGATTTCAAAATTTTTTACCACACCTCGAGCATGTATGATCTCTGAAACAATTTTTATACAAAAATCCAAAACTGTATCCCTTCATTTTATTATATCTAAAATTATTTTTTAAATATCTAATGCATTAGCCTTCTAAAAACTTGTCCATAATTAACAAAGTTATATCAAAAATCTCGCGAGTTTACACCTATTCCAATCTCCTATATCCGGAAATGCATTATTTAAAAGCTTGCCTGCTTTAGAATATCGTTATCCGATGAATTTCCCCTCGCTTAATACCGGAAAAGACATTAGGTGGCAATTTTGGGATGGCAAGTGTTCGGTAGCCTAACATGAGGACTTTGAGATTATAGAAGATTGGAATGCCTCTATGAGGAGGGGAAGACATTTATTATGATGCACTTTTTTCTATGTTTTCAGACATGGTTGCGTGTTACAAGGTTATAAGTATGAATATAAAATTTCGGAAGTTTTTTTAAATATAATAAGCGAGTGTTTTACTGGCTGGAAGGCACTTAGTGGCTATTCAAAGATGGCGAGGGGTAGTCTTCTCGCCGAAATTTGTTAGATGTGGAAAAAATCATAATCTTTTCTCTCTGATCGGAAATAAACTATAGTCTGTATTATCCTCTTTTGTCACTATCAATCTAGTTGATAATATACAGGATGTGTTAAAAGTTCGTGATCACTTTGAAATTTCATACTAGACCCCGTAAGAAATTTTTTTAAGATTCTGAAAGAGCTTGTTGAAAAACGGTGATTCCCAAAAAAATCATCAAAAAATATTTTCAAGGTCTCTTTCTTCGAATGTCACAAGATTTTGACCTATGTTCGAATTATTATAACTCAAAAGCTCAAATAAATTTTGTTTTTACGGCATTTTCTGAATCATTTTCCCCATCGAGATAAATGCATTTGAAAATATGAATTCGTGTACATGTTATCGTTGTAATAATCAAACTTTTTTGAATTTGTTGCTTTAAAATCGTGAAAAAATAGCATCAATCGACAGGGAATTTTATGCTGAACAACTTTGCTAATTGAAGTTTGCTTAAAAAATTATTTTCTCCGATCAAAAATGCAAAATAAGTTTAAATTTTTGTATATTGAAACGAAAACCCTGCATGAATTTAAACTTATTTTGGATCGGAGAAAATAAGTTTTTACGCAAACTTCAATTAGCAAAGTTGTTCAGCATAAAATTCCCTGTCGATTGATGCTATTTTTTCACGATTTTAAAGCAAAAAATTCAAAAAAGTTTGATTATTACAACGATAACGTGTACACGAATTCATTCAGCAAACTTCAAACGCTCATATTCGGTCAGATGGTCCTATGGGAACGAAATTCCAAAAATTTTTATAATCAAGTCGGGTATGAGGAATCGTTTGAGTCCGGTTTCGGCAAAATCTGAGGATGGCAAGTTAAGAGTGTTCCTTGTTAACTTCAAATTTTTTAGTGGTCATCGTTATAACTAATCTTTTTTTTTAAATTTAAAAAATTGTTTGAGGGGGGTAAACATAAAAGCGATAGTCTTCTCTCATCGTCCCCTATAACCTTTGTTTTATCGTTCGCAGTTTAAGTCACTCGTTCCCGAGATCATCCGGACAAACAGATAGACAGACAGACACATACACATTAGTGATCGATCCCATCCCGTTCCGATCCCATCCCATCCCGAAAATCCCGGGATTTTTGGCATCCCGTCTCAAAATTTTTGAGCGAAACTCTATCCCGTCCCGGATCCCGACCTTCCCAGACTCAATCCCGTCCCGAGGCGGGATAAAAAACATACCCCTAAAAATACCCCTCCCCCTAAGTTTTTATACCCCTAAAATGGATTTTTAGGGGTATAAAAAGTGGGTTAAATTTTTTAAAATATCCTGCGGTGCAGAAAAAATCACGCGCTGACAGGAGAGTGATTTTTTTTATCAATTTTTGAAAAAATTGAAAAAAATCACCTTGATCCCCCTTTATGTTTTTTTCAAAAATTTTCGAAAAAAACTGAAGGGGACCTGAAGGAGGGACCAAGGTAAATTTTTTTCCAAATCCCGTCCCGAAAATACCGGGAATCGATCCCGTCCCGGACCCCGAAAATCCAGCCATAGCCCATCCCGGTTAATAGGTCAGTCCCGAACTCGGGATCGAACACTAATACACATTCCATGTTTAATGTAGTAGGATTTTTCAAAAAGTATATAGTTAAATAAAAAATGGCTAAGTTCGTATTTTGCCAAATATCTTCAAAAAGAGCATATCCCATAACTTTTTAAGGATTTGATGGATTGTTTTGGGAATTGTGCCTCTTATCCGAAAAAGTGAAAACTGATCTATTTATTTTTTTATATACTCTATTCAAAAAATTTCATTCTTATTGTCTTTGTCTTAAGTTTTATAAAAGCATGAAAAGTTTTTTTCCTTAACTTTTAACAAAAAATTGAGGCTTAAAAATATTTTTTCAAAAAAAACAAATTTAAATTTATACACGAAGTTTCACCCTCTGACGTCTTTGTTTTTCTTATGAGGTAAAAAATGCTGGATAATTTTATTTACGACATCGGCTTAGGATTCTCAAGTTAAATTGAAAGAGCGCAATGACATCTTCTTGTCGCAAGGCAATTGGGCTAGAGGAAGTGTTCGATTACTTTGTCGAGAAAAAAGTGATACTTTTTTCAAAAATAGAAAAATTTATGGATTTTGCATTGTTTAGTCTGCATATGACAGGTTTAATTTGGAGAAGATATCCTCTTTCTAGTCTATTGAAAATTCTATCTTTTTAATCGGCCAGTTGTCGAATTTTACACAGATTTTCGAAAAACATAATTTTTTAGCAATTTTATCATTAGATTTTATATGTTGGCCTTTGTTTATATTAATATTGTATCCTTTTAAACTTTTTTTAGCACCCAGAAAGTTAGCATGTGGGAGTAGCCAACAAATCTCCGTAAACCATTTTATCTTAAGCCTAAACGGAAATTTTCAAAATTCTCCTTTCAGGAGAAACAGCTTGATTCTTTGCTATATTAATTTTTCATATTGCTAGCTATGTAGAAGAAGACTTAATGCAAAATGACGTCAAAACTTTTGAGACAACAATTTGCATATCAACGAAAACGACGACATTACCAACAAGCTGTTGTATTGACATTTTGTGGGATTACTGTAGTCTTATTTGTCATATACACGGGGTTGATTGTAGCAAATGGGAGTAATTTGGTTTGGAGGATGGATGTGTCACAGAGGTTTAGACGAGGGATAGCACCAGAGCCGAATGATATTGAGGTAATCCTACCCCCTCCCCTATCGCTGTTGACCAACCAATCACTTACACTGGAGCCGATTCCCCTCCCCTTCAGGGCCGCCACTAATTCGTTTGGAAATTTTTGACTTCACTAATTTATCACTAATAACATCACTAATTGCGTTCAGACGCGTTTGGACACATCACTAATAGGCGTTCGAACGCGTTCTGAAACGTTCCGACGCGTTCGGAAATGTTCGGACGCGTTCGAAAACTCTCGGACGAGCGCCTAAACGCATCCGAACGTTTCCGAACGCGTCCGAACGTTTCTGAACGCGCCCGAACGACTATTAGTGATGTTTCCGAACGCGTCTGAAAGCAATTAGTGAAGTTATCAGTGAACTAAAGTCCGTTCGGGAGCCGTCCGAACGTATTAGTGGCGGCCCTTAGCTTTCCAAAACGTCTTCCCATGTGTAATTTGGATCTCATTCCAACTTCTCAATCATGGCCTAGTGTAAGATGGGAAGAAGGAAGGGAAGCCTAAAAGTTCTTTTGTTTCCATTCTGACCAATTTGTTTATGACCAACCGAAGTCTAGTCAAAAATTTTAAAAAATTACAAAAGTGGATCTCGATATTTTCGAGATCCGGCCTCAATCTGGGGGGGGGGGTACAGATCAAGGCCGGATCTCGAAAAAAATGTTGTTTGCTCCAAATTGGCTGATTTTTGGTACTCGGGGGTTTTTGGGCACGAGAAATTGATTGGCGCAAATCCCGAGTTCCGAAAAAATTTTTTTCAAGATCCTGCCTCGATCTATACCCCCCTTTAACATAGCTAAACCTTTTATCTAATTCACTCTTGTTAACTTTACCCAATTTTTTAAAGGAATACAATGATGAAATAGTGAGACTTCTTGGTGGACCTGATCATGATGAAGTCTCTAAACAAAAAGCATTCGAATCGGCTTGGATGACTATATCAAAATCGAAAACTAATCGAGACTATCCTGCTATTGAAAAAAATCTACTTAGGCTATTACGTGTCAAAAGGGATGTACCTAATTATGATTCTACTAAAATAAGAAAACCATTAGATCATTTTGTATCCGATGGTCTTGAAGTGGAACCTATTTATGAGAAAATTAGGCATTCCGATTCTCGATGCAATAATGCTAGCTTTCTTACAGGTAAGCTTATATAGGTATCTGATTTTTTAGTATGCTGTGCAAATTTTAGCAATAAATGGTTCTGAGGCAATAGCTAGCACAGAAAGTCTATTTCCAGAAGATTTATTTACAATGGAACAGCGCCAAAAAGGAGCTGTTTTATTACACTTTTTTGGACTTATTTATATGTTTGTCGCATTGGCTGTAGTTTGTGATGAGTATTTTGTACCAACTCTGGGGGTTATTACGGAAGAGGTAAGATTTGTATAGTTTGTACAGGGTGTCCAATTTTGCGAGTTTTTCAAAAAATTTAAAGTTGTTTAATTTTCATAAAAATAACCCTACAGGGGTTTTTCTATGCGAGAAATCGATTGCGCGCATTTCCGGATCTTGAAAACGTTTTCCTGACCCTGATTCAGGAAAGAGATTTATATATTGAAGTGAAAATATTCTAATACAGGGTCAGGGAAGCGTTTTCAAGGTCCAGCAATGAACGCAATCGATTTCTCGCATAGAAAAACATCCTATAGGGTTATTTTGGTGAAAATTAAAAAATTTGAAAAAATCGCAAAATTGCCCCTTTTTGGGTACCCATATTTATTTAGTTAAAATTGCAATTTTTTATTCATCACAAGTTTATAATTTTGATCCTGATCTTTATAGTTTTCTCCACCAGAAATCCTAATAATTTTTGCGCGACAATTTTTTAGCATGAAATTTTTTAGCTCCAAATCTCAGATGACGTTGCTGGTGCTACTTTTATGGCCGCTGGTGGCTCAGCACCAGAATTTTTCACAAGTGTTTTTGGAGTTTTTATAACTCAAAATAATGTTGGTATTGGTACTATTGTAGGTCAGTAAATTTTTGATTCGACTGTTTTTCATAAGAAAAAATTTAGGTAGCGCAACTTTCAACATTT
>OZJO01001365.1:38286-54419 GCA_900406225.1 Acrobeloides nanus
ACCGTCAATACAAACAGACATTACACGTTTATAGTAGTAGGATTTAGAAAAATGTAATAATTTTACATTGTTATCAGGTTCGTATTTTTTTGCGTAAGAAATATTTTGTTGTACAAATATTTTTTGTTTGTGCAAATAATTTTTTTAGACCAAAAAATTATGTTTTATACAAAAAATTTTTGTTTAAGAAAAAAAAAGAGAAAAAAGTTTCTTTTTAAAGGTATTGATTTAGTTGCATTATCCTTTTCTCTTTGACTCAACCTGTGATGTTTGGTGAAAACTGGCCCATCTGTGTTAACTATGCTCGTGTGGGAGCTCATCATTGTTCGAAGAAAAAATCTTTATTATGAATATCTGTTTAGGATATTCATAATAAAGAGAAAGTTCTTCATCATTTGCACGACTTTCAAAATTCATTTCTTGTTCTTCTTTTTCTTCTCCCCAACTTTGCCTATCTTATAGCCAGGGCCGTATCCAGGTTTTGGTTTTGGGGGGGGGGGGCTTGACCCCAAATTTTTGAAAAATTTACCTTGGTCCCCCCTTATGTTTTTTTTTCAAAAATTTTCCGAAATTTTTGGCAAAANTTTCAAAAATTTTTGGCAAAAACATAAGGGGGACCCTTATGATTTTTTTCGATTTTTTCAAAAAATTTACAAAAACACCTTGGTTCCTCCCATGGTTTTTCGCGCCGATAGGCGCGAAAATTTTTTATTGAAATCCTTGAGAGAAGTCAAAAAATTAGCGCCGCAGGCGAAAATTTTTTTGCAAAATCCTTGTCTCTAAGCTGAAAATTATACCCAATTTGTCCTAAATTTTCCCAAAAAACAACAAAAAAGTGCCAAATTTAACATTTTTAAGCTGAAAGTGCTCAGAAAATTACAATTTTTGTAGAAAAATAGAAAAATTTGAACCTTTTTGGTGAAAAAATAGGAAATTTTGGTCATTTTTGATGAAAAATCATAATGGGGGATCATTATGATTTTAGAAAAATTTTTTCAAAAAATTTGGACAAAAACATAAGGGGGGACCATTAGGAAAAATTTTTCACTTTTTGGGTTTCGGGGGGGGCTTGAGCCTGCTTAGCCTCCCCCCCTGGATACGGCCCTGCCTATGGGGGTTTTTCTATACGGGGAATCGATTGGGTGCATTGCCGAACCGCGAAAAAATTTTTAATTTCAATTTTTCCTTTGGGGATCAAGAGTAAAAAATTCGAATTTTCAAAAAATTCTCCAAATCAGCTGATTTTTTGTACCCAGAGGTTTTTCGTCATGGAGAACTCAAATCTGAAGGAATTTTGACCACGGAAAGGTACCGTATAGCTCTAGCAAAATTGCAAACGCAAAAAAGTTACAACCGCGCAAAATTGGAAACGCAAAAATTTCTTCGTCGTCTGGCTTTCTGTCGAACTTATCAAAGAGAAAAAACTTACAAGGGACCCTCACAGCTTGTCAATTTTCAAATTCAAGATTTTTTCTTAAATTTTCTTAAAAACAACTCCTTATGATACAAAATGAAAAACCCCAAGTCACCAGAATTTTAGCCTCACTAGAACGCGATCTAGGGCTACCCTAATGGTCATAATTAGCCTTTTTAAGGATATTTGGAGCTGTAAAAATCACCTAAAATAAATTTCTTTTTGTGATAAAAAGTCATATTTCACCGTTTTTGGCTATGCCCAACAACTTCTAAGCATTTTTGGAGCAATTTGAAATTTTTTTGAAAAATCGATTTTGAGAGCAGGATTTTGGGAACAGGATATGACAGGCAAAAAAATCGATTTTTCAAAAAAATTTCAAATTGCTCCAAAAATGCTTAGAAGTTGTTGGGCATAGCCAAAAACGGTGAAATATGACTTTTTACCACAAAAAGAAATTTATTTAAGGTGATTTTTACAGCTCCAAATATCCCTAAAAAGGCTATTTATGACCATTAGGGTAGCCCCAGATCGCGTTTTAGTGAGGCTAAAATTTTGGTGACTTGGGGTTTTTCATTTTGTATTATAAGGAGTCGTTTTTAAGAAAATTTAAGAAAAAATCTTGAATTTAAAAATTGACAAGCTGTGAGGGTCCCTTGTTAGTTAAAAGACCTTTTTTACTGAATCCGAATCAGCAAAAGGGTCTTTTCTCTTTGATAAATTCGACAGAAAGCCAGACAACGAAGAAACTTTTGCATTTCCAATTTTGCTTTTTCATCGTTTCCAATTTTGCATTTGCAATTTTGCTAGAGTCTACCGTATGAGGGATATAATCAGGGTCCCCAAACGCGTTTCTTCAAAATATGGCAAAATTTTGCCAGAAATATGGCAAAGTATGGCAAAACTTTTCAAAAATATGGCAAATGCCATGTTTTTTCAATGATGTATGACGGTGAAAAATATGGCAGTAGAACCGACGATGTAGTTTATTTTTATGCAGTCTTTATCGTGATCTATACAAAATGACGGTTTGCGTGCAGGATATTTATAACGTATGTTTAGATTACTTCTAGAAGACTGTTTAGATGCTTCAATTGATCGTTTTTCTCTTGTAGAAGTTTTGACGTTAGTTGCTTAGATTCGTTGTTTCGACGTTAGTTGCTCAGACTTTGGTGGTCGGGAATCACGTATAGTTGCTCTAGTTTTGATTGCTTTGCGTTTTCGATTTGCTTCAATATTTGATCGCCAGTTTCTCCATCGCTTTTTTGCGGCATTAGACTTAATTGAATTTGTTTTCCTGCCTCTTTTCTTGGCAGTCATAAGTAATTTAAACATATTTATAAATATCCTGCACGCCAACCGTCAGTTTTACATAGATCACGATAAAACCTGCATAAAAATAAACTACATCGTCGGTTCTACTAAATTGACATAGGGAATCAAAAATTGACATAAATTTGCAAAGAAAATGGAAAATTAAACTAAATTAAAATGCCAATAAACTTTATATATAAAGTATCAAAAATAATAAAATCGTTTATTGCAATAAATTTAAAAATCTACATGATATGTCTTTAAAAAATATATAAAGATGCAGTCTATGCATAGTTTTAAAAAAATCTGGATTTTAGTGTATAAATGGGTCCCTCTTTAAACGATTCGAGCGGGCTTCAAGTTGAATTTATTTAGTGAGATTAACGCATGGAAAAGTTTTTAAAAGTCGTTTCAAGTCAATCCGAAGATGCTAAAAAATCCAATTAGTTCACAGATTTATTGCAAATTATAAAGTAAAAATTTAAAAATGTAATCTCGTGAACTAATTCCGCTAAAATTGTGAGTTGTGCCGAGTTTCTGACGAGAATCCGAATTTTGGTTCATTTTCGCTTCAATACACCCACTCCTTTCTCTGAATCAGGAAAGCATTTTCACGGTTCGACAATGCGCGCAATCGATTCTCCGCATAGAAAAACCTCCATAGAAGTCATTTTTGTAAATATTCCATGCAAATAGCAAAGCCGAAAACTGTTGGTCCAATATTTTGAATACAACCTTTTAGAGATATATCATTTTACATAGTAGCACTTTTATTCTTGGTCCTATTTTTCTATGATGAAAAAATTATGTGGTATGAAGCACTGGTATTGTTAGTCATTTACATTACTTACGGGATATTTATGAAATTTAACGGGATTATTGAAGATATTGTAAAAGGGAAGTTATTCAAGAAAAAGACTTTGAACCAAGTGGAGCCAGCTTTACAAGTAAGCAATACTATTGACAAAAAATATTAGAATTTTAGATCACGCAGCCAGAAACCCCACACGATTCACATCATTTGAAAAAACACATCCCTGTTTTACACTCAGGCACTGGTCTAGTCCGTGAGGGAATCGTGGAACTCTTACTGTGTCCATCAAATTTGGATCAAGATGACCGAAAAACAATGTCTTTGCCAGTGACACCTAGAATAACTTTAGAAGATATCAGAGAAGCAGGTATTAGAGAAGCAGGTCAAAAAATAATTAGCTGTTCCGATCGACTTTTTTACTGACCCGGAACAGCAAAATATGCGGAACTGAAGCCCTGCCCTGTTCCCTAGGAAGAATTTTGAGGAGGGGAATTTTTGGGTTGATCTCAAACCATAGATCACGAAGGGGGCAGTACCCCTCCCCTACTACTCATCCTCGGACCTTCCTTCTTTATAGTTATTCATCCATCCATCATGAGGGTTCATGTACCCCCTTCAATTCATTCGTCATATAAATTTGCACTCTTTTGCTTTTCCCAGTGTTATTTTGAGTGTCGACAAGCATATCTATAGATATAAGTTAACAACATACAATTTTTCTTTGAATGCATTAATTTTTTTATCATGTACCCCCCCCCCCCTACTGGTAAACTATGCCTCAAACAACGTTATAATTTTGGTCCACATTGGGGGGGGGGGAGAGAGTTTCTGTACATTTTCAGGTTTGGGAGGGAAGTCTTGGAAAATTTTCCATTTTCTTTCCGGAAATTAAAAATTTTTCCAGGTTGGGAATCTCTTCAGGTTCCCCCTCCATAATTATGACTCTGACCTCAAAATCACTTCTACCGTTGCTCCATAATGTTCACATGGAGTAAATTTTTACATAATTTATTAGCTCATCATGTACCAGTATCGGCACAAAAAACAATCAAAGTGAAGCCAGCTCAAAAAAATAAACTTTCGAAAATGTGCTCATATCCAATTATAAATGTATCAGAGACAAAACCTGCAACGAATGGTAAAAATTAAAAATTTTTTGTTAAAATATTACGTTTCAGGAATTCGCATAGACATAACAAAACCCAGACATGCTTCAGGAATAAATAACAGAGATAGGCATTTGATCAATGGATTGGCACCGGTGGAGGTAATTTTTATGACCTAGCTAGAAAAGGTGATAGGTTAGTTGAAGGGGAAGTTCATGAACCCCCTTCCTGAAATTGAGTAAGGCCGAAAAAAACATTGGATCTTTAAAAAATTTTCAAAACGTAATCTACATTCTTAGAGACCAACTTCAAGAAAACTAAAACAATCTGATATTCATGCCCTGAGCGTCACGCCAGAAGTTCCTGAACCAGACAATGACTCAATGTGTTCTCCGGTACCCAGACTAAATGGAGTTTCTACGCCCTATCCAATGTATCCTGAAGATATCAATGGAGTATGTTTCTTCGCTACAAGGGCAAAAGTTCTGACCATATAAACAAACATAATGGTGGCCTTTTCCGAAATTTAATCCCACTCTCTTATTATTTTCCTAAAATTTCAACTTTAGCAAAACTCCGACGACGATGATGAAGAAAAACCTATAGACCTATCTTGGCCAGAAACATGGGACAAACGTTTGTGGTACCTATTTTTAGCTCCAATAATGTTTCCTCTATATTTTACTCTTCCAGATGTTAAGAAACCAGTAAAAATTGAATTCTTATTTTTGATGCATAGAAATTTTTAGAATATGAAAAAATTCGTTATTTTAACTTTTATTGGATCAGTGCTTTGGATTGCTATGTTTTCGTATCTTATGGTTTGGTGGGCTAATACTATAGGATTGACTTTGGGCATACCTACTGAGGTAAAAATTTAATTTGGAAAAATTTAAATTGTGAAAATTTTTAGATAATGGGTCTAACATTTTTGGCAGCAGGTACTAGTATACCAGATTTAATTACTAGGTAAGTTAAAAAATTAACTATTCCCCCCCCCCCACCATAGTGACATAGCTGGGGGAGGGGCAATTGCTCCCTGAAATGGAAAAATGGAAATTCTTCTAATGGTCCCCTTATGTTTTGGTCGGCCGAAGGCCTACAAAAACATTAGGAGGGGGACCATAATTTTACATTTTTAGTGTCATTGTGGCCCGAAAAGGTTTAGGAGATATGGCTGTTTCGAGCTCAATTGGTAGTAATGTTTTTGACGTTTGTATTGGGTAACAGTTAAAACTCAACTCGCTCAAAATTCAACATTTTAGTCTCCCTGTACCCTGGCTCCTCCACTTCATTGTTTCTTCAATCAGCACCGGTGAGACTCCTTCACCAATCTCAGTTTCCTCAAATGGTCTCATATGCTCTGTTGGAATTTTGTTTATGATGATTTTATTGCTGATAGTCTCTATAGCAGCAACAGGATGGAAGATGAACAAATGGTTTGGGGTTGTGATGATGTTGGCCTATATATTGTTTTGTATTGTTAGTATTTTGTTAGAATTGAATACGATCTCTTGTCCGTTAAGAATTATTGGGGTTTCGTGTTAAATTTTGAAAAAAGGCTTCATTTTTAAAATAAAAATTGAAATATCGACCAATACTGAATCGAACTTGTATATATAACATGAAAGATCGACGTCCTAGGGCCAAAATAACATAAAAGACCGACGTCGCAGGGCCAAAAATTACGCGCGCAAAATCTCAAAACTTTGAAGGAGTGTTTGCACACGTGTGCCAAGGAATTCAGAAAGGGGTATCGCGCTTTTCGATTTAACAAACCTTGACCATGTGTGTATACAACCCTCGATTTTTCTGAACTTTCTCAGTGAAACGGACTGTATCAATACTTTTCATGATTATTTTTTGTTGTACTACTGAATAATTTTCAATCTTGTTTTTTTTAATTAGCATTTTAAAATAGAAAAATTCCGTCTCGTCATTTGATTTTTACATATCTTTTTTAATAAATGTGATATTCATATGTACAGTAAAAGACATAAAAATCTGTTGAAAATTTGACAATCAATGAAAAAATTTTGCAAACAATACAGTAATCTCTCAAAAAATGCGATAAAAAAGGAAAAGATTAATAGCTATCAGAGCAATGAAATTGAAAAATCCCGCAAAAATTAAGGCTATAAAAATAAATAAAAAGCATATTTCCAGAAATTTTTTTAAATTTTGAAAAAACTATAAATAAAAAAATAATATTTTTTGTAAAATTTGGAAATTTGCTTGATATATTTAAAAAATCAATAAATACCCTAATAAAAAATTCAAAGTATCAAACAACCGAGATATATTTTTCATTCAAATTTTTANAAAAAAATAATATTTTTTGTAAAATTTGGAAATTTGCTTGATATATTTAAAAAATCAATAAATACCCTAATAAAAAATTCAAAGTATCAAACAACCGAGATATATTTTTCATTCAAATTTTTATATGATGATACCACTACCGCTTGATAAGGCTCTTCGGACTCAGGGCTAGATTTTGTTCTAATATCCATTTCAATTTCTGTACAAAATGAACTATTTGATGTTGTCCTTTCTCTTGATGTTTTATTTTCAACAAAATCATATGCTGGTGGAGGAGAAGGTGGAGCAGGTTTTTGTATCAAATGACAATTTTGGCGAAGGGTATTTACCAAATTTTGAGCAATTTCATGTTCTAGCGAAAGACTTGGAGTTCTTGAAGCGACTGCTAAAAATTGAAAAAATAAATCTTAAAATTTTTGTGTGAAAAATTTGTTGGGGAGGTGAGAAAGTTTTGACTTACAAAAAATCGATCCAGTAAGACCATTTTCATGCGAATTTTTCAAATTTTGGCGAATTATTGGCCGGTTTCTAAGATTTCTTCCAATTTCTTGGCGATTTTGATTTGTTGAAGTCTTCCGTTTAATACAATGAAAATAACCAGAATCAGGAAGCTGTGAAGAGCAAAATATGAGGATTAATAAGGCTAGCAATAAAATACACACAATTACAAGAATGTTGGTTGATTTGACTTCCTAAAAGTTTAAAATTTTATTATTTTTTAGAGAATTTAAAATTGTATCTTCTTATACAGGGGGCTTAAGTTTTTTTTTAAATTAGCGGAGATGCCCATGAAAAATATAGGAAAAATACTAAACCCAATATACCAAAATATTTCTGGGAAGCTGATCTACATTTTTTCCTAATCCAGTCTGGATGAAAACTTCCGCAATGCGTAAAAAATGTTCATCTTTGTCAAAAACCCGATCAACAATGCAAAGAATGCCGCAAAGGACCCCTCATCGGGGGTCCAAAAATCTATTTTTCAAAAAGTTCTCCAAATCGGCTGATTTTTTGTACTTGGGGTTTTTTGACATGGGGAACTCGAATCCGAAAGAATTTTTTGATTTTAAGCACAGGAAAGGGTCGAATCAGCCAATTTTCATATTAAAATTTTAAATTTTTTAAAGGGGGGGAGGTAAAATTGTGGTACGTTGGTAGCGAAAAAATTTTTTTTTGAATTTTTGCAAAAAATGACCCTACTACCCCTAATTCTATGCGAAAAATCGATTGCGCGCATTTCCAAAGTTTGAAAATGCTTCCCTGACCCTAAATCAGGGAAATAAGGGTATGTATTGAAGTGAAAATATGAAATCTAAAAAAATTTACTGTTAAAATTTCTCCATTTTTGTGATCCTCTTTTTGAATTTTCTCCGGTTCTTCATTTTGAAGCCAAACATTTTTCACTGCATGCAAAATTGGACTTGAGGTCAAATTGTAGGAGATCTTATTTTTTATAAACAATTCAACCCTATCCACTGATAATCCAGATAAAATTGAGACCTAAAATTTTCAAAATTAAAAAAATCAAATAAATGATTTTTTACTATATCAACTTCAATGAGATCAGAATATTTAGTTACTCGATGGCAGTCAAAACCATAATTTTCCAAGTTTTCAGCTAGGATGGTGAGAAGGATATGGTAGCAGAGATCTTCAACAGTTGAGGACTAAAATTAATAAATTTAAAAAATGCAAAAAATATATATAGAAACATTTATAAAATGCAAAAACATAATGGAGATGTGGGGAATCGAACCCCAGACTTCTCGCATGCAAAGCGAGCGCTCTACCCCTGAGCTACACCCCCAACGAAAAGAAATGCATTCAATTTATTGACTATGCATATGCATATGTGCTGATTTTGCAATCTACACGAAATTAAATGACGACTTTTGAATTTAAAAAGATATGGGTTAAAAAAAAATAAAAATTTGGATTTATGGTTAAAAATTTAGTAGTGGTCACGATCTAAAATTACCATTGGAACTTTTTCCAAATCCATTTTCAGGTACATTTTCCCACATTGTCTAACATTATGTGACAAGTTCAAATTTTGCTCATCAATTTTTGAATTTTTCCGACATTTTTGAGCTTCATCCGGAACCATGTTATGTCCTTTTGGTTTACAAAATCCATTCGGGTTGTCACATTTTCCTTTTAGGCAATCAATTTTTGAAGAGGTGAAACATATCTAAAAATTACAAAAAATAAAATTTTGAAGTAAACATAACAAGTTTACAGGAGGAATATCACTTGTCACACCATCTTTTGTCACACTTTACGAGATGTAACAAAAGATGGTGTGACTTTTTTCAACTTTTTCAGTCTTTTGTACTTTTTTTAAATGCGACACTTAAAAAAGTGATGGTGTGACAAGTGAATGTCCGTTAAGTTTACCTGATTTTCAGGACATGAGATAGATTTTTCTTGAGTTTTTGAAGCGATACAATTTCTAGGTTCGCATTTAGCTTGAGTACAATGAGTTAAGCCCTAAAAATTTGATGGTAATTTTTTTGATGTGTTAAAAATTTTGTCTCCAAAAATTTACCCCCAAACAGGTGCACTTTTGGCAATCTAAAGTAGTCCAACTTTGCCCATTTCTATAAGCTTCACCATTTTCTGCTTGGCAAGAAGATATTTGCCCAAAAATATCACCTGAAAAAAAATTTTGAGGTTTAAAAGTAAAGTGCTGGGAGCCGAGCGATTCTCGCTCCGAGAGTTGTGACTCCGAGCAACATTCTCGAGCAACGTTCCCCGTTAAAAATGTATTAGTTATTACTAATACTTTTTAAATTAATCCCTACTATCCTTTTTTGAAAAAATTGAAAAAATTTTTTCCTCCGATTTCAACGATTTTGGTGTCAATCGTCTTCCCTATCGTTCCCTACAACTTTTGCAATGGAACTCCGGGTTTAAATCAATCGTTCCCGAGATCATAATCACAGACACACATTACACGTTTAATGTAGTAGGAATTGTACTCTACCTTCATGCCTTATGACTAAATTTTCACATCTAGGTCCAAAATAACCTTCAGCACATTGGCAATAAAAATCAATTNTTGTACTCTACCTTCATGCCTTATGACTAAATTTTCACATCTAGGTCCAAAATAACCTTCAGCACATTGGCAATAAAAATCAATTGGTCTAAGGCCAGTTGGGTAGCAAGCACCATGGATGCCACAAGGATTGTTGGCACAAGATTTATAAGGTAAAGATGGGATCTAAACAATTATAAAACTTTAAATTTAAAATATTGGAAAGAATTTAAAATATTGGGAGCAAAATTTTTTGTTTATGCTATAAAAACTCAATTGAGTTGCGCAACTTTTGTAAACATGGCCACTTTTGTTGATGGACAGACGGTGGCATATGTATGATTCGACTTAATTGGATGAGCACCAGATTAGACTATGGCTATTTACCTGGACAGGTGGCTTTTTTTGTAAAAAATTAAAAGTTTTGATAAAATTAATTTTGAAATTTAACTCAAGGAATAAATTTTTATTCTTAAAAATTACCGGTATGGTACAATTTTCACCGGCGAAGCCCTCTGTACATTTACACTCGTAGTAGTTGTGTTTGCCATTTGTGGTACACGAAGCGCCATTTTTACAAGGTTTCTCCAGACATCTGTCCAACATTTTGTCGCATAACTTTCCGCCCCAATTTTCATGGCAAATACATGTGTTCGGCTGGACGCAATAGCCATTTTGGCACCCTCCGTAAGGGATACATTGTGAACAATTCGGACCTCGCCAGCCGTCATGGCAGCTGCATAAAAAAAAANCATGTGTTCGGCTGGACGCAATAGCCATTTTGGCACCCTCCGTAAGGGATACATTGTGAACAATTCGGACCTCGCCAGCCGTCATGGCAGCTGCAAGAAAAAAAAGTTGAATTAAGTTTAGGTGGTCAAAGTTGTAAATGTGGTCGAAGTTTATGGTCTTAAAGAGCATGTGTACAAATTGTCATTAAGAGTTATTGCCGTACTCAGGTTTTTTCATGGGGGGGGGGGTACAAGATCTCGACTCTATACAAAAACATAAGAGGGACCATTTGGATTTTTTAAACTTTTTGGCCTTTGGGGGGATACATATACCCCTGTAGCCCTCCCCCCCCCCCATCGGTACGGCACTGTTAAGAGTTTATGCTCAAATGCTCAAAAACTAAATAAACAATGATTAAACGTGAATTTTTTGGTACCCCATGGGGAAAATGTGCTTATGGGGTACGGGAGAGAAGTCTTGTGCTTTTACCTGCATAAATTTGGGGCAATACATTTTCCATTTTCACATCCATGCTCACAAATAGGATCTTGACATTTTGGTCCTTGCCATCCTTTTTTACAAACCATGCCATGAGAAGTGCACATATAGTTATCTCTAAAAAATATTTTTTACTAGAAAATTCAATAATTCATTACTTCAAAGTCGGTCTCGGACAAAAAATTCCACAATCAGGACCAAAGAAATTTTCAGCACATTTAACCTTGAGGCTGAAACTCAGCTTGGAATCATAAAATTCCTAAAAATTATAATGAAAAATTTTTAAATTAAAAAATTACTCTGTATAAAATTGTTGGCTTTTTATCTAATGGAATGATTTCAACAGGTTCTTGGAGATAGAAAAGAGTTCTCCGACTAGTATCATGACGAATTTGAACAGTAGCGGTCACGATCTAAAATTTAAAAAAAATCAAATTTGATCTCAGGTCCGATTTTTTAACGTTACCCCTCCTTCCATAGGTGCACAAGTAGGGGGGGGGACAATTTCCCACAAGTAGGGGGGACAAAGTACGACATGTTTTTGACCTTTTTTTTGGTCGCCAAACGTAAAAATTTCGTATTTTTGGTAAAAAAACATGTCGTCTTGGGCCAAAATACGACATGTTTTTCGCATTTTTACCCCCAATACGATGACATAGGGGGAGGACAGTCCCCCCCCGTGCACCTCATACATGGGCAAAGTGGGGAGGAGGGAGCGTCCGATGAGGGGGTCCCCCCTCCCGGCTAAGTTGGCGACCTTTTTTTTTGGTCGAAAATTTCTTATGTAAATCTTTATAAGCAAGAATAAACCAGCACCAAAAATATTTTGAACTGGCCGAGTGAGAGGGTCCCCCCTAATTTGGGACTGATGAGTGAGTGGGTTGTGGGGAAGGTTCCCCCCTTGCCCGCGTATGGTGCACCTATGCCTCCTTCGCATGTCTTATAACAAAAAACTGGTAAAAATTTTAAGGGCTAATTTTGATTTGTTGTTGAAAACTTTTTAAAAGGATTTATTTATTTATTGTTTTGCACAAAACCAGATTTTTTTAATTTTTGCAAATTTTTTGTTTGACCCCTTTCCTGAATTCTAGAATCGGTCTTATTTGAGCATTTCCAAAAGTTGATACACCAGGCTTTTTCGATCAAAACAATGTTTCGGTAAACTTTTTATCCATTTTCATGCAAATTTTTTAATCGAGTCCAACATCTATTTTTATGCAAATTTACTAAAACTTTTCCGAAATCTGTGTATTCGCTTTTTCGGCAATATTTGATAAAAACTAGTATCATCGGCTCTTCCTAACAAAATTGTCGGCATTGCGTTTTTGATAGGAACACTAAGCCAAATCCGGTCGAATTGACTTTTTCGCCAACTCATCTTAAAAGAACCATGGATTTCCTCTCTTTTAGTGACGCACAAAGGCGATCGTGGCGGACGGAAATCTGATTGGCAAATGCAGCCGGTCGATTAATATGAGGAATATATTGTGTTTGTTTTCGTTTCTGGGTACTGTAAAAAAGTATCCAAAATCGATAAAATATCGATAAAATATCGAAAAAACTGGAATGTAGGAGCTTGTTCGATTACTTATCGTGGTCCAAATTTCGAAAATTTTTCCTTTAAAATTAGCCGAAAAACACCCTATTAGGATTTTTTAGTCGAAAAACACATTGATGATATATTTTTGTATTAAAATCTATAAAAAATACTGACATACTTCATTTTTTGAATTAAAACAAGAGGTGTCATAGCCCATGCCCCAGGAGCATTACCTTCGGGAGCACCCAGAGTAACACGAAATGGTGATCTTGAAGAACAAAAATAACATCACCATGTGTTTCTCGACTAAAAAACGCTAATAGGATGTTTTTCGACTAATTTTAAAGGAAATTTTTTCGACTTTTGGACCATGATAAATGTTTGAAGGAGTATTTCCGTGTTAAGTTCGACTATCACTTGGGTTCAAATGTTTTTGCATATTCATTATTTTTTGTTTTAAAGTCACATTTTGCAATTTTTCAAAATTTAAAAAAATATAAAATGGCGGGATTTTCACACTAAAAACACCTGTTAAAGAATTTAAGGTACCATCCATAAATTTCCACTCCAAAAAGTCTTATAAAAAATGTTTGCGAGGTAATTAACTCGTCGCGACATTAGTTTTCAAGGACAGTTTACCAGCGGGTCAACATGGATATCTTGTGGGTTCTTATTTTTTAGTTTAGGATTTTAATATAAGTTTTGAAAAATTCAAAAATTTTTAGTTTTATCACAATTAAAAAATCAAAAATTTCAAATTTTTTTTAAAACGCCGTTTTGTGGATATTTAGTTTTTTGCTTTAAAATTTTTTCCATTCTTTAAATTACTGAACCAAAAAGCATAAAATACCCAAATTCAACCTGACAAAAATTCGTACATATTGCCTGTTTTGACCAGCTGGCTGGACAGTGCCCATATGTTTTGATTTCACGCATCATTATCAAAATTCACACCTGTCACCATGAGTCTGTCCAGCCATATCAAAATCAAACTTAATGAAATTTTTATGAGTTTCCTCAAAAATTTTATTTCCAAGAAAATATTGATAACTTCCTCAAAATGAATGTTCACACGTGGTGTGATAATTAGGCGTCAATTTGCACAAAATGGGGCTAAGCATAAGGTTAAGGTGCAAACAATTAACATAAGACAAGAAAATTGCGCAAGAGTGGATCTTTAAAAATACCAACGCTTAAAAATGTGGAAAAATTGTCTTGTTTATCTTTTTTTATTTATAAATCTTCTATCTTTTTGATAGATAGAGAACTTATAGTAATCGAGAAAGTGTATAGGTGAACACGTGCAAGTTTTGAGTGTATAGGTAAATATTACAAGACTGAATGGGTATCAATTACAAAATTTTGAATGACATCTTGACAGTTTTATAAGGGTAGACTCATTTTGTACTGAGTGTTTAGGTTTAGGTTATTTCCAGAAGGGAACATGGTCAATAGCCAGCGAAGGGAGTGAGAGGAGGTAGGGGGTGCTCTCCCCCTACCTCTCTCACTTTCTTCACTGGCTATTGGAAATGCTCCCATCTGGAAAAATCTTAAATATTTTCCTTAAATTTAAGGAATTTTCTTAAATTTTGGCCCCCTATCTTGAATTTCAAAAATTTTTAAGGATCTTAAATTTGCAGGGAATAATAATTTTTCTACAAAAATTTTCATTTTCTGCGCATTGGGAAAAAATTTCCAGTCCCGGTCCAGACTGAAAATTCTAGCCCCGGTCCCGACTTTGCCATTCTCGACAATTTCTGGTCCCAACTTTTCCCAAAAATTCCCGGTCCCGTATAACTCTATTTCAAACCTTAAATTTGAAAATTGGAAATCCCAGCCCTAGGAGTGGGGATCGCCCCCCGTTCCTGGAAAAATTTGAAACTTTTCATAAGAGTCCCCCTTATGTTTTGCCCAAAATTGTTTAAAACAATTTTTTCCATCAAAAATATCCATTTGTTCATCAAAAATGGCTATTTTTGCCCTAAAATGCAATTTTTTGGGCAAAAATGCCATTTTTTTATCATTTTTTGTCCAAAAAATGACATTTTTTAGCCATTTTTGACCAAAAATCCAATTATTACAAAATTCTTCTTTCAGCATTTTTTGAGTCCCACAATCTCCGAATAAAATTTGAAGCTTTTTTCATGAATCACTTTATATAAAAACTTTCCCACCCTTTTATGACCAGCCGAAAATCCGCTGCGCTTGACAGGAAACCGTAATTATTTTTCTTGTCCCTTTTTTGGCAAACATTCCCCACGTTTGTGATAGAAATGGAAAAAAGTTGACGATTGAAGATTCTCCAAAAAAGAGAAAAGAGTGTGACCTCGAAAAGTAATTTTTCATTTTCAAGAATGATAATATTCTCTATTATTCTCTCTGAGGAAATAATCAATTTGTAATCAAAAATATGCAAAAAAAGTCGGTCTGTTCATCAACAAAAGAGATTGCATAACATAACATATTCTTGTAAGTTTTTGTCAATGGAACAGACCGGAAGTACCATAAGTTGAGTGCGCGAAGAGCCGCTTTGGGTCAGTACTTGACATTTTGGGAAAACTTTTCTTAAAATCGATAAAAAAAATAAATAAAATTGAGAAATAATTTCTTTAAAAAAATAAATAACCAGCCAGGATAATATTTTCCGGCAATTTTCATAAAAAATGCTCAAAAACCGTTCCCATGCATTAGAAGAAGACTTAATTGTAGGTCTTAAACAGGCGGAATTTTATGCTCAAAAAGGCAAATGATGATGAAAAAATCATAAAAAACCAACCGTGTTCTTCCATGCTGGTGTGAACTTGATGATTTCCAACAGCGGCTGAGCACCGAGTGGAATTTCATTAAAAATATTAAAATTGTAATCAATAAAAGCACAATCTGTGCGACGTAGACCAATGCAAAGACGGAAGTTGTAATGGCAAGAACAGTGGGGTGAGTGGAGTTTTTCTAAAAATTTTTAATTTTTTAATTTATTTACAGAGTGCCCAAGAAAGTGGCACTTTTGTGGTTTTTGCGCGATTTTTTATTTTCACCAAAATAACCCTATCTACATATGGGGGGGGGGGTCTGTGTTAACTCGGTTATTAAGATTACGGTTACTAGCGGTTACAGTTAAGGGTCGCCACAAGCTATCGTGTTCCCACAAGCAACGGCACAAGCTATCGTACGAAGTCATCGTACGAGTGTAAAATACACTCGTACGACGGACGAAATGGCCACAAGCTATCGTACGAATTTCGTACGATGCCATCGTACTGCGTCGTACGATCGTAAGACAGCTTGTGGCGATTTCGTCGTACCCTTACGTTAATTTTACGATCGTACGATAGCTTGTGGGGCCGTCGTACTTT
>OZJO01001365.1:54519-77587 GCA_900406225.1 Acrobeloides nanus
AGCTATCGTGTCCCCACAAGCAACGGCATAAGCTATCGTACGAAGTCATCGTACGAGTGTAAAATACACTCGTACGACGGACGAAATGGCCACAAGCTATCGTACGAATTTCGTACGATGCCATCGTACTGCGTCGTACGATCGTACGACAGCTTGTGGCGATTTCGTCGTACCCTTACGTTAATTTTACGATCGTACGATAGCTTGTGGGGCCGTCGTACTTTCGTACGATAGCTTGTGCCGTACTTGTGGCGACCCTAACCGTGGAAAATCTTCAAAATTTATATATATAAAAACTTTAAATGTAAATTTTTAAAATTTTTACCAGAATTTTTGCAGCAATCCAATCCAGCTTTATTTGGTATCCATTCCAAAATTTTTAATTCAACAATCCCAGCACCATGAACAACACTTTGAGGCTAAAATTTTAATTTTTTATGGGAGAAGGTAAACTTTACAGCAGCATCTCCGAAAATTTTTTAAAAATTTTTGCAAAAATGACTTTTCTAGGGGTAATTTTATGCGAAAAATCGATTGCGAGAAGGAATCGATTTCTCGCATAAAATAACCCCTAGCACGATGATTTTCAGAAGAAAAATCCAAAATTTTCATATTCTCGCTTCAATACGCACTCTTATTTCTCTGAATCAGGATCAAGGAAACATTTTCAAGCTTCGGGAATGAACGCAATCACTTTCCCGCATAAAATTATCCTAGAAAAGTCATTTTTGAAAAATTCCAAAAAATTTTCTTCGGAGATGTTGCTACAAAGTTTACCCCCCTTTAATGTAAAGATTTTTTAAACTTCTGATCTTTTTGTACAAGTTTCAAGACCTCCAAGCATTTTTAATGCTCTATTCAAAATTCGTAAAAATCAATTAGCGACATTTTGAGTTGACTAAAAAATTGTTCTGGCTTTATTGGAAACATATGGAGCTTTGTTTTGTTACTGGCGATAAATTAGACATAGAATTTATCGAGAAATTTCAAAAATCGTTAAAAAAAGTTAATTGGCATATAAATTTTGTAGTTTATAAAATTACCTTGATATTTTTTAATAAAGTGTTTGAAAAAATTGGTTTTTATGACTTTTACGAATTCGAGCAGCAAAAACTATTTATTAGCTTTGGAATGATAAAAATTTGATTGAATATGAATATTTATGAGAATGAAGAATATGGAAAAGCTTTAGGAAATATAGGCTTTGTAAAAAAAAACTGCAAAGTTCGTTTCAGAAATTGAGTTTCATAAATAATTTCATTTTTGTATAAAAAAATTTGTAAAAAATCTTAATCCATGTAAGTTTTAAAATTTTTTATCCCATCCTCTCCACCTTTACCTTTCATAGAATCGAGTTATAATAAAAAAATTATTTTCAAACTTACTATAATCTCTAGCAATAATAGAACTATCAAGTATAGAAAAAGGCAAATAAATTTATTTATAGACATTTTGAATAATTTTCCTAAATTAAAAAAATATTTTTAAGAAAAACAAATAGTCCGATCGGAAAAAAGTTGCCTTTTTGTTGATATTCAGAAAGTTCATGAAAAATGGAGCATTTTTTTCTACAGTAAATTCCGAATCGCTCGCATTGTCGAGATAATTGCGTTTGAAGTTAGCGATTGTTAAAATTTGTTTATTACAACGAAAACATGTACCTGAATGTTTCTACAATAATTTTTAACTTGCAACAATTAAAAGTTGACTATTGAAGCTATTATTCAAAATTATCTATTAATCGGTTCAATAAACAATTTTTAATTGATTAAAGTTAAAAATTAATGTAGAAATATTCAGGTACACGTTTTCGTTGCAATAAACAAATTTCAAAAATCGCCAACTTCATACACAATTATCTCGACAACAATAACGATTCAGAGTTTACTGTAAAAACAAAAAGTGCTCCCTTTCCATGAACTTTCCGATTTTCAACAAACAGGGCAATTTTTTCCTGTTCGAACTTGTTCTTTAAAGTAAACATCAAATTTAAAAATGTAACTCAAAATTAAAGAACCCCGCTGGCTTAAGAACACCCTCTATAATTGTCTTGTCCGATTCGATAAAGGCATTTCCGTCCATTCGATCTGGCGCCTTTCCCTTTCCTCTAGAAGTGATTCTTGCAGATTGTAATCGGTGAAAGTAGGCGGGGCTAATAAAAGACTGTGGATGTGTAGAATTGTTTAAAAATCACGAAAAGAAATCACAGTGGTCCAAAATGAAAAAAATGGGTATTGGGCCAAAATTTAAAAACGAATAATGCCATTAGATTTAGCTCAACGAGACGATTAAAACTTGTACCATATTGTAAACAGAGGCGACAGAATCTCATGGTCGAGTGGTTAGTGTGACAAATTTTCAGTTTACAGGTCGAGATTTCGATCCCAGCCCGAAATTAAATTTTCCGATTTTCATAAACTTTTTGCTTATGCCTATTTTCGTCGTAGATCATTTTCCAGTTATTATTATTTCATATATAGTTGTAATAATATGTATGGTGCTGGTTCAACCCCCTCCATCGACCATATATATTTTTGAGCCAGCGCCAAACTGTAAAAGCTCGCTTCTTTCATAACGACCTTATGGCAGTGGCATCATTGGGGGGGGGGGCAACGCATAAAATTGTTCCTCAAATCGGCTAAAAAAAGAAAAAACCTAATCATTCTGGAGAATTCTGAACCAAAGTTTCAATTTTAAACAAAATTATTTAAATAACAAATTTTTTGGTCACCTACGGAATTTGAAATTACCATTTCAAAAAACGCAAATATGAAAAAATATAAATATTCTAGATCCAACATCAGATATAGGGCAGAATACAATTTTCATTAACTGTCTTTTGAAAATTTGTTTTTCAAAAATAAACTTTTCTTATCACTCCATCTACTGATAACTCAAACTCTAGGCCAGCTGCGCAACCCTTTTGCGGTATTGTTTTCATAAAAACTTGTCATTTCTAGACATTTGTATTTCTATTATCAACCACTACTATCTATTAATATACCCGATTATAGTCATAAATAAATCTTCTAATAATGTCGTAAATAGGTAGACTTGTGGCTCACCTATCGATGTTATCATAAAGAGTAATGTTCAAAAAATTTACGACTATGCGCGTACAAAAATTTATTGGCTACGGTTTTCTTGAATAAAACGGAAGTTGCAAAAATGCCGCAAAATTGCGCCGCGGTTGAGCACCTGCACTTTTGTTGTGGTAGGAATGAAAAAAAGTGGTGTTTGTGGCACGTGTTTGTTCCATTTATGGCATTGTAAGAAACTAATTTACATGAAAATGAGTGAATTGAAAAATTTGGCTAACAATAAAATTTTTTGGTTTTTTTATCTTAAGGGTTACTGCAGGTGGAAATTTTAAAAAAGATTCTATTATAAAAAATGAATATTTTCCAAAAGCTGTATACAGGGTGCCCCCAAAAATTTCATTTTTGTGATTTTTGCGCGACTTTTTCAAACATTTTCAATTTTAACCAAAATAACTCTATAGGGGTTTTCTATGTGAAGAATCGATTGCGCTCATTTCCAAAACTTGAAAACGCTTTTCTAGCCCTGTATTAGCCTATTTTCTCTTCAATACATACATCACTTCCCTGAATCAGGGAAGCGTTTTCAAGATCCGGTAATGCGTTCAACCGTATAGAAAAAACCCACTACAGTAAATTCTCGTTAAGCCGGCCACCTTAGAGAGGGGGCCGGCTTATCGAATTTTTGAGAGGGGGCCGGCTTATCGAATTTTTGAGAGAGGGCCGGCTTAACGAGAGTTCACTGTATAAGGTTATTTTGTGAAAATTTAAAAACTTGAAAAAAATCTCGCAAAAATCACAAAAGTGTCATTTTTTCGGAGCACCCTGTAAAAAATGTGAATCAAGAAAGTGAACATTTTAGATAATTTTTCTAAATTAATAGTTTAAAAAATAGCTCCAAGATGACCTCTATTTACACCAAATCCAACGAAAAGTTTAACAAATTAACACCATTTATTAAAATAATTAAAAATCTTCATCACTTCAACTTACAGCGGTCTCCAACTCTGTGAACATGCGAAATGTCTAGAAATAAAAAGTGACTTAAAGACATCATAATTTTTTGTTCTGTCCTTTTGCTAACAGATTAAAAAGCTTAATTTTGAGGATTTTGACGATTTTCTTTGACGGTTTTTATTTTATGGTCTTAACTTTTTGATGGCGAATTTTATGGCTGAATGAGGTTGGCTAGAGGGTATGAAAAATTTGACAAGTGGCTGACAAAAGAAGGTTTGGCTTTTTTAACAAAAGCGCTAATACTTTAAGACCAAGTGTTTCTAAACTTGACGGGTATGTGGCATAAAAAATTTGATGAGTTCTATAGTCAAAGATTTTTTTATAGAAACAAAATGGCATTATCTTGGGATGTCGGAAAATCCTTAGAATAGGAAATTTGCCAACCAGGATAATTCGCTAAATAGGAAAGTTCACCAAGTAAATTCATAAATTATAAAGTAAATTCACCAAGAATTTTCGGCGTGGCGACAATTGAGGACGGGCACTTGAGGACGGACATTTGAGGACGGGACATTTGAGGATGGGTATTATTTAGGGCCTAAAAACATATCCCACCTTTGTTCCTCAAATGTCCCGTCCTCAAATGTCCCATCCTCAAATGTCCGTCCTTAAATAGCCATCCTCCAATTTTCCGACACCCCACAGCATACATGGGCACGCCCCAGATGACCTCAGGTTTTTCACCTGGGGGATTGTGGGTCGGGGTCAAGGGAGGGTTGTGAGCGGGGGTCAAGGGAGGGTTGTGGGTCGGGGTTGGGGGTTGTGAGGCGGGGGAGGTTGTAGGGGGATGTAGGATATGGGTCAGAAGGCCGACAAATTGAGGATTAATAGTCGAAAAGTAGGTTGCTTGGAGCAGCATATTTATTTTTGGGAAAAAATATTTTTTAAATTTGTCAACCTTTTTTTGGTCGCTTTTTTCGACCCCATCGGGAGGGGGACCAAATGAGTGTTGTGGATTTTTTTGAAAATTCCACCTGGGGTGCTGCCCATGTATGCCCCACAGTGAATGAACGTTTGAAAAAGATTGCTCGTAGTAGAATGCACATAGAGCATTGGTAAAACTCGTACAAGGACGCATTTGCTCGTTCACCCCTCCCCCAATAGAAACCGAATCAGTAGTCCTTTGTAAGAAAAACTGTATTTTAACATAGCGCTATGCACTTACGTGCAAATTTTCAAACTTTCGCTTTGTACCTTTGGTTTCATCTGCCATTTTTAAAACTGTTAAAACATTTGCAGCCTCCTCAAATTTCAATTTTTCATCTACCATGTTATTCATGCTCTATTTTAATGTAAGAACAATGGCCAACTGTGAAGTGGGCATTTTCTCTCTTGCTCATTTTGCCAAGTGGATATGAAATGCCGCTCTTCTTGATTGTGTAAACATCGAAAGTCATATGCCGAGTTTTAAAGAGAGATGGATGACATGTTTGAGTGATAATCTGATCGCTCTATTGTCATGTAAAGTACGCCAGAACATGCAGATTTTGAGGCTATAAATCAAATGGCAAGTAGGGGTTTACGCGGAAAGTAAAGTTTATAGGTTTCTTTATCATAAATATTAGACAATAAACTAAAGGTGATGACATAAAAAATAAACGCTTTAGTCACTATTATTAGTCGCCATAGATTAATAGATCACCCATTTTTAACTTCATATCCTTGCTTTATTCGTGAAAAACTTCGTGATAACAATTCAAAGCATACAAAAACATTATGGAAGCTGGCGAAAGACTAAAAGGAGCTCGATACATAAAAGGTTGTACAGGGTGTCAACAATAAATGGAATTGTCATGATTTTTCATGAGTTTTGGACCCGAAATTTTTTTCTAAAAATGAGCTTTAGTCCCTCTAACACATGCAAAAAACCGTATATAAAAATTATTTAACAGTGGCGAGATATTTGACTTTGAAGTTGATAGTCAAAAAATGAGACAAAAACAAAATGACGCACCCGGGAACCGAACCCTCGACCTTCTGGCTGCTAGTCTAACGCGCTAACCACTACACCACCACCATATAGCTATTAGCCGAACGCGCTAACCACATGGTGTAGTGGTTAGCGCGTTCGGCTAGCAGCCAGAAAGTCGAGGGTTCGATTCCCGAGTGCGTCATTTTGTTTTTGCCTCATTTTTGACTATCAACTTCAAATATCTCGCCACTGTTAAATAATTTTTATATACGGTTTTTTGCGTGTGTTAGAGGGACTAAAGCTCTGTATTTTCATACAAAAATTAAATTTCTAACATTTTATTAAGGTGAAGAAAATCGACTTTGAAAACTTCAAAGTAATTTTTGACAATGTTGGGATCAACGGATTTCGAAAATTTTATCAACACTTATTTGGCTATTGTTCAGCTACAATTTAAAAAAGACCGCATAGAAATTCTTTAGAGGGGGTGCGAGAACGACTAAAAACATTGATGTTGTATACCAAAATGAACGCTCTGTATTTTACAGTATTTACGATATTGATAAATAACATCAAAAAAGTTATACTGAAGCAGGAGATAGGGCTTCAAAAGTTGGATGTAAAAATACAACAAACTTTTTAAACACCCTGTAATGCCACACGCATAGTTTTCGAAATCTTGTACTCCTTTCAAGGTTGTTGGTCTAATAATATTACCTCCACATAACTAGAATTATTTTGATTCATTTTGGAAAATGGGCAAGCCACTAGTCTTAATGTCATTTGTAGAATAAATCTATCGGGAAAGGTTTTGTTCACGTCCTAAAAATTCCGATTTCGAAATTACCAATTCTTATTTCAATTTATTTCTACATAGTTTTGAAAACTGTTCAATCATATTAAGCCTAAAAAAACCCTAGGAATGTCGAAAATTTCGTTAAAAATTGACTTATATAGCCAAATATCAATAGTTTAGAATAAGGATACATCTTTGAGAGCTCAATTTTTAAAGTGGGCTCTCAAAAAGTTTGAGTATTGACACGAAAACATGAGTTACGCTCAAAAAGATTGATTGGATCGTATTCGTCATACATTCTTGCTTACTACTGAAAAAAATTTCATCGAAAACGAGCGCAAAATGCCGATTTTAGATATATTTTTTGAGCGGCAACAACTTATTCTACAACCCAATACCATGAGGAAAATTTCTACATAAATTTCACATTCAGGCGACTTCAGGTTTTCGCTGTTATGAACTTTTAAAAAATATCTTCATATGAAAATTTGAAGGTATTTTTTAAAAGTTCATCACAGCGAAAACCTGAAGTCGCTAATGTGAAACGTAGAAATTTTCCTCATACACTCTTCTCTAATACTGAAAAGACCGCGTCGAAAAAGGGTTCCTAGAAAAAGATATCGCTTCAAAACTATTTTGCACGGACTTTTGGACTCTCATATTTATACTAAAACCTTTCGCTTCAAAATCATAAAAATAACAATGCATCCGTATAGAAAGACCCAACTTGCCATTGAAAACCCATTTAAAATAAGATAATATGTTTTTGTTCCTTCTTGAGCATATTTTACAAAATCAGCTGTCATTCCATAAACAGTTGGGTCGTAATGGAATCGAACGAACCTAAAATTATATCCATATTTTCAACAAATTTGAGAATAGGGTTCTCATTTCTGCTCACACGGGAAAGTCCCGAACTGTCTGATCGCTGTTCAAAAACTGCCTATACCATAATTTAGAGGACCCCCAACTTCATTTCAGAGTGACCCATGGGATTCTTTACATCAGACTTTTATATGGCGAAAGTCACTTCTTTTATGCACATTTAGCCTATCTAACTTTTAAAAAAATTGCATCGAAAAATCTTTTCGAGTAGCCAAGATATCGATAAAAGTCTGATGTAAAGAACCCGTCGATCACCCAGTACTAAATTTTGTCCAAACTCCAAGTGTTAAATTCAAAATCATACCATGGAAAGAAATAATTTATACCGTTCTGTATATAAGCAACCACCCAAATAAAAATTGAAGATATTATATAATGCTTTTTATTTACTAAACGAAATTTCACCGGAAAAAAGACACAAACAAAGCGTGAAACAGCGATTAGAATATGCGTATAGCACATTATCCACCTAAAATTAAAGTTGATAAATTGAAAAAATGTAATTGATCAGAGGTTTGCTATTTAACTATCATTTGATTTTCACAATTTTTTATTTTCTTACCAATTGGCTCCAGAATACACACCAAAATAAATCCTCCAACTTTCTGGTATGATTTCATTTTTAGTCAAAGTTACTAAGCCAGGCAATATTGCATATTGGATTAACAAGAAACATTCTACCAATGACAACGGTAATACCAAAATAAACCCTGTTATAGTTTTAGTTAATCTCAACAAAGCTGATGATTCCAACAAATGCAAAAAAATCCCAAATACTCCTGTCAGGGCCATTGATAACCCAGCGAATAGGTCTTCTCCAGTAAGAGATGTATGGTTTGTTTCCAGAGTAGCATTCATTGAAGCTTGCTATAGTCTATTTCCCTGAGAGAAAGAGATAAATGTTTTCCAAGTGATGTAAAGAGCGACCCCGCCCAATCTGGTAAGTTAAGCAACGTTAGGCCCGCGGGTACGATTTCGGGTCCTAATTTTAGCGATTCAACAAAAGTTGTCTAAGAAAACTCCTTAAAATTACATGAAAAAACTGTTCTATTTTTCTTCGATTTTGACCTCTGTGTGTCATAAGGCTCGGGTTCGATCCTCGCTAGGGGCGAAATGTTTTTGCACCTTTTATGTTTTGATAATTTTCAATTCATTTAAATTTTATCACTAAATAATGTCAAAAGTTAGTTCCTGACATGCGAAAACCTACATGGGTCGAAAATTTCAAAAAATAAAAATGAAACAACATGGCGGTGATTGAACCCGACCTTAATTAAAGGGTCCCACAGAGGTCAAAATCGAAAAATAATGATAGGATAGTTTTTTTCATGTAATTTTAAGGCGATTTGCTTTAATAACTTTTTTTGAATAGCTAAAATTAAGACCGGGATTCGAATCCGCGGGCCCAATATTGCTTAACTTGCTAGATCAGACGGGATCGCTCTTTACACTACTCGGATACCTTTTATGTCTTACTCTCAGGAAAACAGGCTATATAAATTGTATTAAACTACTTTTACTAACAAGGATATAAGTAAAGAGACACCGACTACGATATTATTTTAGAAACAATCTCTAATTTTTTGCTACAGCTATTTAAGTTAATTTTATTTATGAAAACTTGCGCTGATTATTTCACGTAATCGACTTAAGTTTTCACTATCATGCTTCACGCGCTAGGCGTGTCTAAGACTAACAAGGAAAGTGATGTAAATGTCATTAATTTTTCTTTGAATTAAAAAAAAATTCATTAGTAAACTTTTTGGGGGTGGGCCTAGGGATTCTATATGTCATTTCTGAATAGTGCCAAAAACGTTAAAAATAGTGCCAAAAAATGTTCAAAATATTGTCAAGAATTTGTGGCAACAAATGACAAAAAAATCAATTATTTGAGTAAAAAATCGCATGGGCAAAAAATAGCCATTTTTGATGATCTTTGTGAAAAAATGACATCCTTTTATTGAAAATTTAGAAAAAAATGACATTTTTTCCAAAAATTGGAAAAAGAACGTGGTCCTCTAAGGAGAAAAATTTTAAATTTTCGAGGAAAGGATCTTTTGAGGGTACTCCTCAAAGATGAGCCTCAAAACTCCGTGGAGCACTTTTTTCAAAAACTTTTAAGGATCGTAATCAACAATCAATGTTGCTTCAAAATATACCGCAATCCCGAACCGCTGTGTTATTGTTAAAATTACATGACAAATTTTATTCCACTAGTAGTGGTGTAATTTCAACAGGCAAATATGGGGTAGCAAAGTTTTTTCAATTTTCGAAGAAAAAATTTTCGGTCGGGTAAGAGGATGAACGCTACAGCTTTGATAAATTTTGGAAATCTTTTTCATGTCAATAATTTTGCTAGCGTTTTATTTGAAATAAATGTATTTGTCGAAAAAAATATATAATCTAATCCCTTGTAAAAAAATTGCTCAAAATTCCTATCTAACTTTTATTTTTAATTAATGTAACTTTAGAAATTGCTGTCCAAGTCGTAGTTTTTGGTTTTATACCAAAAAGTTTCAAAAATTCTTGTCTTAGCTTTGAATTAAAAATCAATCTTAAAATTGGGGAAGAAATACACTGCAACGAAAATACCATCATCGCAAAATATCCAGTCCATTTTCCGAAAGAAAAACTACTAATCATAAGTTGGCCTAAAACTTATACAGAGTGTGCCAAAAAAGTGGATGCTTGTGATTTTTTGGGACTCGAAAATGTACTTATTCTAAAAATGACCTCTCTAGGGTATGCAGGGAATCAATTGCGTGCATTCCCGAATCTTGAAAATTATACATGGGCAAGGGGAGGAAGTTCCAGATGAGGAAATCTTAGGTAACCTATGGTTGAAGAAAAAAAATGATCTTTTTCATATTTTAAAAAACCCAATTTTTCTCCCGAATCAGGATCAGGGAAGCATTTTCAAGGTTCGGAAATACGCCCAATCGATTCTCCCGCAAAAACTTACCATTAGAAACATAAAATTACCCTTAGAAAAATAAATTTCCGGGTATCAAAAAATCACAAAAATCCACTTTTTTGGCACACACTGTATATAAAATAATAATTATATGACGGAGCGTAGAGCTTCTAAAACTTGACGGGGAACACTCTAGATCGCACCATGATCCGTTCTAAACCATCTCGATTTCAAAACTTACCACAAATAAATATCACAGTACAAGCAGCGCATGGTAATATTAGCTTTAATTCAGCTCTTTGAGAATTTGAATTTACATTTTTGGCAAAGTCCTTAAAATTTTAATATTATTTGCAAAGAAACATATGGGGGCCCAAAAGTCCGTGCAAAATAGTTTTGAAGCGATATCTTTTTCTAGGAACCCTTTTTCGACGCGATCTTTTTCAGTATTAGAGAAGAGTGTATGAGGAAAATTTCTACGTAAATTTCACATAAGCGACTTCAGGTTTTCGCTGCGATGAACTTTTAAAAAATACCTTCAAATTTTCATGTTTTTGCTCTAACTTTCGACCCTTTATATTTTTATAGGGAAATCCGTTTTCGATGAAATCTTTTTTGGTTTATAGAGAACCAACGATGCCCTACAAGATGCACTTATCAGTTTTTTGAGGCGATCATTATTTGTCGAGATATTGAATTTTCTTCGTTAGAGTTCCCTAAAATGAGTATTTTTTAAAGATTGAGCCTAGACCCTTACAGACTCATTTTTTCGCCAAAATTTTTTGTGGATCGATGCAGAATTTTATGGCGAATTTTTTAACACCAATATCCTCGAAATCAGAGAAAAAAAGTATCCGCACAAAAATAGCTTGAAAATTTTACTCTGATTTCGAGGATATTGGTGTCAAAAAATTCGCCATAAAATTCTGTATCGATCCATAAAAAATTTTGGCAAAAAAATCAATCTATAAGGGTCGAGGGCTTAATCTTTGAAAAATGCCCATTTTAGGGTACCCTAACGAAGAAAGTTCAATATCTTGACAAGTAATGATCGCCTCAAAAATTTGACAAGTGCATCTTGTAGGGCATCGTTGGTTCTCTTTAAACCAAAAAAGATTTCATCGAAAATGGATTTCCCTACGAAAATATAAAGGGTCGAAAGTTAGAGCAAAAACATGAAAATTTGAAGATATTTTTTAATAGTTCATCGCAGCGAAAACCTGAAGCCGCTTGAATTTGCGTAGAAATTTTTCTCATACATTCTTCTTTAATATTGAAAAAGACCTCGTCGAAAAAGGATTCCTAGAAAAGATATCGCTTCAAAACTATTTTGCACGAATTTATGTCCTCCACATTTAAACTAAAACCTTTCGCTTCAAAATCATAAAAATAACAACGCATCCGTATAGAAAGACCCAACTTGCCATTGAAAACCCATTTAAAATAAGATAATATGTTTTTGTTCCTTCTTGAGCATATTTTACAAAATCAGCTGTCATTCCATAAACAGTTGGGTCGTAATGGAATCGAACGAACCTAAAATTATATCCATGTTCTAAACATATTTGGGAATTGTATTCTCATTTCTATTCTCAAGGGAGAATCCCGAACTGTCCGATAGCCTTTCAAAAACTGCTTATACCATAATTTTTTCAAAAACATTTTCAAGAGAAAATTTGCATTTTGTAGGAAATTGATTTAAAATGTTTAAAAAATGAGTTTGTGTCAAACTGATATTTTAAAAAATTATCAAAAATTAATAACTAGAACTGGAGTAAAGAGTGCCTTCGGCGCTCCTATCTGTGTTGCTTATGATGAATACGGGCTCGGCGCCTGAGTATGTTCAATGCGATCCTTTTTGACTCAACTACTAGGGGAGTTACAGACCAGGTGTCTAAAAATTTCAGAATTTTGTTCAAAAGTTTCAGATCAGGTGGCCAAAAGTTTCAGAAATATGGTCGACGTATTTTTCATCTACTAATTATTTTTTTAATACTATTAATGAAAAATACGTCGAAAGTATCTCTGAAACCGTTAGCCAAAATTCTGAAACTTTTGGACACCTGATCTGTAACTTTTTGCCCCTCCCCAGTACTAAATTTTGTTCAAACTTCAAGTGCTAAATTCAAAATCATACCATGGAAAGAAACAATTTATACCGTTCTGTATATAAGCAACCACCCAAATAAAAATTGAAGATATTATATAATGCTTTTTATTTACTAAACGAAATTTCATAGGAAAAAACACACAAACAAATCGTGAAACAGCGATTAGAATATGCGTATAACACATTATCCACCTAAAATCAAAGTTAATAAATTAAAAAATTTTAATTGATCAGAGATTTGCTATTTAATTGTCATAAACTGGGGGGGTCGAGCGCTATCGCGCTCGGAGGGGAGAGGAGATTTTCCGATCCGAGCACTAAGTCATCTGCCCTTCTCCGATTGCTTCCGAGCGCTTCCTAGTGCTTTCGAGCGCTTCTGAGTGCCTCATAGTGTTTCCAAGCGCTTCCAAATGCTTACGAGAAATTTTATCCTATTTTTTAATTTTTTAAAGAAGTTTTAAAAATTTTACCCATTTTTTAATTTTTGTTATGAATTTTTTAAATTTTTATCCCATTTTTTGCGTGCTCAAAAACTTTTGAGCACGCTTAGAATCGAACCTGAGTTCAATTTCTACAAGCCGAACATCTTCGCTACTCAGCCACGTATAATAAAAATTACTCACAAAATTGTACTAAAGTCAAACGCTAAAAGGTGGTAATGCTAAAAAATTTATTTTGAAGGGTACCCCCATGATTTTGGTGTCATTTTTCTTCTTTCACAGAGCCCTATCGATTGGTATAGGCCGTGACAGAATTGGACTTAAGGTGACAGAGTTAGCACAGACAGACATATATAGCTCGTTTAATGTTTTAGGGTTTGATTTTCACAATTTTTTATTTTCTTACCAATTAGAACCAGAATACCAAAATAAATCATCCAACTTTCTGGTATGATCAGATGTTTAGTCAAAGTTACTAAACCAGGCAATTGCATATTGGATTAACAAAAAACATTCTACCAATGACAAGGGTAATATCAAAACAAACCCAGTTATAGTTTTAGTTAATCTCAACAAAGCTGATGATTCCAGCAAATGCAAAAAAATCCCAAACACTCCTAGCAGGGTCATTGATAACCCAGCGAATAGGTCTTCTCCAGTAAGAGATGTATAGTTTGTTTCCAGAGTAGCATTCATTGAAGCTTGTTATAGTCTGTTTCCCTGAGAGTAAGACATAAAAGTTATCCGAGTAGTGTAAAGAGCGATCCTGTCCGATCTAACAAGTTAAGCAACGTTAGGCCCGCGGATACGATTTCCGGTCCTAATTTTAGCGATTCAACAAAAGTTGTCTAAGAAAACCCCTTAAAATTACATGAAGAAACTGTTCTATCATTTTTCTTCGATTTTGACCTCTGTGTATTATAGGGCTTGGGTTCGATCCTCGCTAGGGGCGAAATGTTTTTGCACCTTTTATGTTTTGATAATTTTCAATTCATTTAGGTTTAATGAATAAATAATGTCAAAATTTAGTCCCTGGCATGCGAAAACCTACATAGGTTGAAAAATTAAAAAAATAAAAAGTGCAAAAACATTTTGCCCCTAGCGGGAATTGAATCCAACTTTAATTAAAGGGCCCCACATAGGTCAAAATCAAAAAATAATGATAGGACAGCTTTTTTATGTAATTTTAAGGTGGTTTGCTTTAACAATTTTTTTGTATCGCTAAAATTAAGATCGGGAATCGAACCCTGGCCCAATGTTGCTTAACTTGTCAGATAGGACGGGATCTCTCATTACACCACTCGGAGAATTTTTGCGTCTGACTCTCAGAGAAACAGACTATATAAAAATGTATTAAACTGCTTTTACTGACAAGGAAATAAGTACATCACATCAACTATGATATTATTTTATAAACAACCTCTAATTTTTTGACTACGGTGATTGAAGTTAATTTTATTCTTGGAAACTTACGAGTATAAACTAAACTTACGTCGGTTATTTCATGTGACTTGTAATTTTATTTGATTCTTATAAAAAGAAATTGAAGCTAATGAGGAAAAGGAAAAGGCGATAATGAAATTACATGTAGCTTACAATATTTAACGACTACATTGAAAAATAAAAATATAATAAAATTTGGTTTGTGAACTTCTGGGGACCATACCAATTGGAAAAGTCGCTAATTTTTGAAGATATTATGGCTTTTTTTAAAACTATCGCGCTTCGCGCGCTAGGCGTGTCTAGACCTGACAAAGAAAGTGACGAAAGTGTCGCAAATTTATGTTCGACAAACGGTGATTTTTAGATACTTTTAGTGTTCCAAACCCCCAAAACCTATGTTAACTTAATCCTTTTTGTCCAAAAATAAGGAGATATGTCCATTTTGCTATCGATATTTAATTTTCAACATGGTCCAAACAACTTTTGTTTTAGTGTCCCGTGTTTAAATCAGGTGTTCCGGAGACTGTCCGACATACAGAAATACACATTACACATTTAATGTAGTAGGATTAATATTTATTAAGTTATACAGAATGCATAGGCGTACCCAGAGGGCTAGGGGGCTAAGCAAGAACGTAGCTGTAGGAAGGGGGACCTGCCCTCTCCATTCTGGCCAGGGATGTGCCGTAATAAAAATTTTTTATAATCGTAATTTTTTATAATTATAAACTTTCGTAATTTAAAATTTTCGTAATACGTAATTCCTTTAAAAATTTCGAATTTAAACTTCGTAATTAAACAAATTTTCGTTATAATTTTGAGCCAAAAAATCGCATTTATGAAAAAAGAAAAATATCTAAATTTTCATGATTTTTTTTATTAAAAAATTATATTTTTTAGTGAAATTTTGAAAAAATTTCCTACTAGCTGTGGTGTAGCCAAGGGGCGGGGAAGGGGAGCTACTGCCCCGTTGCTGAAAACACTTGATATTTTTCCTAAGGGTCCCTATGTTTTTTCCGATTTTGAAAATTTTGGAAAATGTCCATTTTTCCGTAGTTTGCTTATAAATGTAAATAATGTAATAAGTATAAAATTTATTTCAGATGAAAACCAAATTCCTTAACGTGCCGCGCAAAGGACGAAGCAGAGCACTTCGTTCTTTTCATAAAGTTCGAAAAAATAATAACCAAATTTTTTCAAGTAATTAAGAAAGTTTTTATGCAACTTTTTTGATCCATAAAATTTCTATCACCAAGGGGTCAAGCCATTAGGTTTGTTGAACGTGAGACTTTTATGCAATTTTTGGGACCCGTGGACAGAGTGGTCTTTTTAAAAAATCAATCAATTTTGGCGCCATTTTTTATAGTTTTATTGCTCTTTAAATTAATCAATTTATAGCGACAACAAGGAACAGCATATTAAGAAGATGTTAACAATTAACGATGCGTTTAAGATCATTTTTGTAAAATTTATTTTTGCTCACCTGAACTTTAACTTTTGATCGAATTATTTTGTACTCACTTTTATTGTTAGCATTTATATAGCTTTAAAAAATAAAATAAAATTTTGTAAGCAAAATTGATGATTTAAGAAGGTTCTAAAATCATGACTTTTCATCATACAAAATTTTTTTCACTTTGATGAAAAATAAAAAGAGCAAATTATCCATAAATTGTTTCTAGCATTTAAAAATTTTTATGGATAATATAAAAAGAAAAAATCATTTTTTGATACAGTCATTTTTGTTTTGCCTATTTAAAAATGCAACGTGCTCTTGTCTTGTTTGTTGCCTCCATTTTTGCATCAATCTTTGTAAGTCCTTTAGAAAGAATATATAACTTTTGTGCCTAATAATTTTTAGGCTTCCTGGAAATGTGGTGATAGTAATATTTTCTTTAGTGAAAACGAACGATGCATGTTAGATTCGTTTCATAAAAGATATCAATGTACAACTTGCCCAAGAAATGGAATATGTTACGTTGAATAGTTTCTTTTAAACGTTATATTTAGAAAGTCTCTAGGGAACAAAATAAATGTGGCAAATCCGAAGGCAAAACCCCAGGAGAACTTGTAGCTATTGAATGTTGCAACAATGAACGCTTAGCAATTTTGGAAATCTTTTTCATGTCAATAATTTTGCTAGCGTTTTATTTGAAATAAATTTATTTGTCGAAAAAATATATAATCTAATCCCTTGTAAAAAGATTTCTCAAAATTCCTATCTAACTTATTTGGGTGTAACTTTAGAAATTGTTGATGTAACTTTAGAAATTATTGCCCATATCGTAGTTTTTGATTTTATACCAAAAAGTTTCAAAAATTCATGTCTTAGCGTTGAATTACAAATCAATCTTAAAATTGGTGAAGAAATACACTGCAATGAAAATATCATCGTCACAAAATATCCAGTCCATATTCCGAAAGAANCCCCTAGGGTATGCAGTTTATGCGGGGGAATAGATTGCGCGTATTCCTGAGCTTTGAAAATCATATATGGGCAAGGGGGAGCAAAAAAGCTCCGGGTGAGAAAATCCTTGACAATAAAAAAAGGGTCGCCAAATGAAAAATTGTTTGGAATACAAAAAAAACAGCGCCTCAAATTTTTTGGTAAATGCGCGTTTTAAGCTAAAAATGTGGAGGGAATGAAGAAAAATGATTAAAAATTTCTTAGGGGAATTTCTCATCAAATTTTTTTTTTGATGAGGGGATCTCCTCATCGGCCGGCCTTCGGCTCCCTCTTGCTCCAATATGATGAAAATGCTTCCTTAATTCTAATTCAGAGAAAAATTGTGTTTTTGAGGCAAAAATGATCATTTTTCGCATTTTCAAAAACCCAATTTTTCCCCCAAATCAGGGTTGGAGAAGCATTTTCAGGGTTCGGGAATGCACGATATCGCTTCTCCCGCATAAACTTACCACTAGAAACATAAAATTACCCTTAGAAAAATAAATTTCCGGGTCTCAAAAAATCACAAAAATCCACCTTTTTGTATATAAACTAATAATTATACGACGGAGCGTAGAAGTTCTAAAACTTGACGAAAAACCCTAGGTCGCGTCATGCTCCATTCTAAACCATCTCGATTTCAAAACTTACCACAAATAAATATTACGGTACAAGCAGCGCATGGTAATATTAGCTTTAATTCAGCTCTTTGAGAAATTGAATTTAGATTGTTGGCAAAGTCCTTAAAATTCTGATGTTATTTGCAAAGAAACATATGGGGCCCAACAGTCCGTGCAAAATAGTTTTAAGCGATTCTGTTTCTAGGAATCCTTTTTCGACGCGGTCTTTTTCAGTATTAGAGAAGAGTGTATGAGGAAAATTTCTACGTAAATTTCACATTTAGGCGACTTCAGGTTTTCGCTGTTATGAACTTTTAAAAAATATCTTCATATTTTCATGTTTTTGCTCTAACTTTCGACCCTTTATATTTTAGAAGAAAATCCGTTTTCGACGAAATCTTTTTTGATTTATAGAGACGATGATCTACAAGAAGCACTTATCAGTTTCTTGAGGCGATCATTAATTGTAGAGATATCGAATTTTCTTCGTTAGGGTACCCTAAAGTGGGCATTTCTAAAGATTGAGCTCTAGACCCTTACAGGGTGATTTTTTAAATTTTTTATGGATCGATGCAGAATTTTATGGCGAATTTTTTGACACTAATATCATCGAAATCGGATGAAAAGATTTTCCGCACAAAAATAGCTCGAAAATTTTTTCTCTGATTTCGATGATATTGGTGTCAAAAAATTCACCATAAAATTCTGCATCGATCCATTAAAAATTTAAAAATCAACCTGTAAGGGTCTAGAGCTCAATCTTTAAAAAATGCCCATTTTAGGGAACTCTAACGAAGAACATTAATATCTCGATAAGTAATAATCGCATCAAAAACCAAGTGCTTCTTGTAGAGCATCGTTGGTTCTCTGTAAACCAAAAAAGATTTCATCGAAGACAGATTTTCCTAAAAGTTCATCACAGCGAAAACCTGAAGTCGCTAATGTGAAACGTAGAAATTTTCCTCATACACTATTCTCTAATACTGAAAAGACCGCGTCGAAAAAGGGTTCCTAGAAAAAGATATCGCTTCAAAACTATTTTGCACGGACTTTTGGACTCTAATATTTATACTAAAACCTTTCGCTTCAAAATCATAAAAATAACAATGCATCCGTATAGAAAGACCCAACTTGCCATTGAAAACCCATTTAAAATAAGATAATATGTTTTTGTTCCTTCTTGAGCATATTTTACAAAATCAGCTGTCATTCCATAAACAGTTGGGTCGTAATGGAATCGAACGAACCTAAAATTATATCCATATTTTCAACAAATTTGAGAATAGGGTTCTCATTTCTGCTCACACGGGAAAGTCCCGAACTGTATGATCACTGTTCAAAAACTGCCTATACCATAATTTAGAGGACCCCCAACTTCATTTCAGAGTGACCCAATGGGTTCTTTACGTCAGATTTTTATCGATATCTTGGCTATCCGAAAAGATTTTTCGATGCGATTTTTTTATTAAAGTTAGGTAGGCTAAATATGCATCAAACGAGGTGACTTTCGCCAAAAAATAAAAGTTTCTAATATTTTATTTTTGCGTTAATTTTTTTAACCTTACATTTCCTTGTTTTAAAGTAATATTAAGCACCATTGCACAAAACTTTTTTTGTTGAAAAATGGGATTTTATTGTTTTAGGAAAAAATACCATTAACAGTCGAATTTTTCAAAAATTCGTTCGGCCTGAAAGAGCATGACCTATTTTATTTACCCACAAAAATCATGAAGAAATGATTTATACTTTTCATATGTAAAAAAAAACATGTGAAATAATAAGCAAATTCTAAAATTTTATTAGAATGGCTAAAATGGCTTAGGGGCTGTCCTTAAATTACGTTTGCAAAAAGTTGGATTTCGGACCCTCTCCCTCCCACTGTTAGTTTTTTTCCTTAGAAAAATCTTAAAATTTTAATGGGTTAAAATTTTTTTTCAGAGACCCCCCCCCTCCCCCTCTTGGCAAACGTTAATTTAAGGCTACCTTCGATTCCAAAGGTAGCGGAACCGAATCCCACTCATGGCTATTTGATTTTGCCGCAAAATAGCAGTTAATTTCAAAACTCTCTAACTCGAAAAATCTACATCCTTTTTTCATGATTTTTTGTAGGTAAATAAAATAGGCTCTATCAGAATCCGAACGAATTTTTGAAAAATTCGATTGCTAAGGGTAATTTTCCTAAAACAAAATATTGTAACGCAAAAATGAAATATTAGAAATTTTTATTTTTGGCGAAAGTCACTTCTTTTGATGCACATTTAGCCTACCTAACTTTAAAAAAATTACATCGAAAAATCTTTTCGAGTAGCCAAGATATCTATAAAAGTCTGATGTTAAAACCCTTGGATCACCCTTTACTAAATTTTGTCCAAACTCCAAGTGCTAAATTCAAAATCATACCATGGAAAGAGATAATTTATACCGTTCTGCATATAAGCAACCACCCAAATAAAAATTGTAGATATCATATAATGCTTTTTATTTACTAAACGAAATTTCATAGGAAAAAACACACAAACAAATCGTGAAACAGCGATTAGAATATGCGTATAACACATTATCCACCTAGAATTAAATTGAAAAATTTTAATTGACCAGAGATTTGCTATTTAACTTTCATTTGATTTTCACAATTTTTTATTTTCTTACCAATTAGCTCCAAAAAACACACCAAAATAAATCATCCAACTTTCTGGTATGATCAAATGTTTAGTCAAAGTTACTAAACCAGGCAATATTGCATATTGGATTAACAAGAAAATTTCCACCAACGACAAGGGTAATATCAAAACAAACCCTGTTATAATTTTAGTTAATCTCAACAAAGCTGATGATTCTAGCAAATGCAAAAAAATCCCAAATACTCCTAGCAGGGTCATTGATAACCCAGCGAATAGGTCTTCTCCAGTAAGAGATGTATGGTTTGTTTCCAGAGTAGCATTCATTGAAGCTTGTTATAGTCTGTTTCCCTGAGAGTAAGACATAAAAGTTATCCGAGTAGTGTAAAGAGCGATCCTGTTCGATCTAACAAGTTAAAGGGGGGGGGGTATTCTTTAGGGACTAATCTCCGAAAAAATTTTTTTTCTTCTTTGTTTATAAAAACATCACTTTTAGGGGAATTTTATGCGAGAAATCGATTGCGCGCATCAAAAAATTCTGAAAAAATTTTTCAGGGGTCAAAAAATTGAAAAAAATGCGTCAAAATTAGGGGTTATAAGTTTTAACCCCAACAAAATCATTTTTAGGGGTAATTTTGTGCGAGGAATCGATTGCGCGCATCGAAAAATTCTGAAAAAAATTTTTCGGGGGTCAAAAAATTGAAAAAAATGCGTCAAAATTAGAGGTTGTATGTTTTAACCCCAACAAAATTATTTTTGGGGGTAAGTTTATGGGAAAAATCGATTGCGCGCATCGAAAAAATCTGAAAAAATTTTTCGGGGGTCAAAAAATTGAAAAAAATGCGTCAAAATTAGGGGTTGGGTTTTAACCCCAACAAAATTATTTTTGGGGGTTTTTGACCCCTAAAAAATTTTTTCAGAATTTTTCGATGCGCGCAATCGATTCCTCGCACAAAATTACCCCTAAAAATGATTTTGTTGGGGTTAAAACTTATAACCCCTAATTTTGACGCATTTTTTTCAATTTTTTGACCCCTGAAAAATTTTTTCAGAATTTTTTGATGCGCGCAATCGATTTCTCGCATAAAATTACCCCTAAAACTGATGTTTTTATAAAAAAAAGAAGAAAAAAATTTTTTTTCGGAGATTAGTCCCTAAAGAATACCCCCCCCCTTTAAGCAACGTTAGGCCCGCGGATACGATTTCCGGTCCTAATTTTAGCGATTCAACAAAAGTTGTCTAAGAAAACCCCCTTAAAATTACATGAAAAAATTGTTCTATCATTTTTCTTCGATGTTTACCTCTGTGTGTTATAAGGCTCGGGTTGGATCCCCGCTATGAGCGAAATGTTTTTGCACCTTTTATATTTTGATAATTTCAATTCATTTAGATTTTATTACTAAACAATGTCAAAATGCGAAAACCTACATGGGTCGAAAATTTCAAAAAATAAAAAGTGAAAAAACATTTCGCCCCTGGCGGTGATTGAACCCGGCCTTAATTAAAGGGTCTCACAGAGGTCAAAATCGAAAAATAATGATAGGATAGTTTTTTCATGTAACTTTAAGGCGGTTTGCTTTAATAACTTTTTTGAATCGCTAAAATTAAGACCGGGAATCGAACCCGCTGGCCCAACGTTGCTTAACTTGCCAGATCGGACGGATTCTCTCATTACACCACTCGGAGAACTTTTACGTCCAACTCTCAGGAAAACAGACTATATAATTGTATTAAACTACTTTTACTAACAAGGAAATAAGTAAAGAGTATACCGACTACGATATTATTTCCTAAACAACCTCTAATTTTTTGGCTATAGCTATTTAAGTTAATTTTACTTGTGAAAACTTACGTTGGTTATTTCACATGATTTGTAATTTTATTTGATTTAAATGGAAATTGAAGCTTATGAGAAAAAGGCCTTAAGTGAAATTATTTATAGCCTATAGCATTTAAGGACTACATTCTAACGACTACTAATATAGTTCGTTTCTTGAAATTATGGGGTCATACCAATAGGAAAAGTCGTCAAATTTTGAAGATATTATGATTTTTTAAATAAAACTATCTGTTTCACGCGCTAGGCGTGTCTAAGACTAACAAGGAAAGTGATGTAAGTGTTACAAATTTTTCTTTGAATTTTTAAAAAATTCATTAGCGAACTTTTTGGGGGTGGGCCTAGGGATTCGATATTTCATCTCTGAATAGTGCAAAAAAAATTTAAAAATAATGTCAAAATAGTATCAAAAAATTTTCAAAATATTGTCAAGAATTTGTGACAAAAAAATCAACAAAAAAAATGACAAAAAAAACTTTTTTGATCTATAAAAATAAAATTTCTCTGTTTGAGTAAAAAATCGCATTTTTGTGCAAAAATAGCCATTTTTGATGATTTTTGTGAAAAAATGACATTCTTTTATTGAAAATTTAGAATAAAATGACATTGTTTTCAAAAATTGGAAAAAGACCGTGGTCCTCTAAGGGGAAAAATTTTCAATTTTCCAGGAAAGGGGCGGTCGAAAAATAGTGCTTTTAAAAAAACAGTTCTTTAATGCCTCAAAGCTCAAATAGTGATAAAATGCACGAGATACCACAGGAAGAACAGAAACAAAATTTCTTGACGTGTCGCTCAAAGACGAAGTAGGGCACTTCTTCCTTTTCATAAAGTTCGAAAATAATAACAACCAAATTATTCAAGTAATTTTAAAGGACCAATCCAGTAGTTTACAACCATATGAAAAAATGATATATAGGGGGGGCCAAAAGAAACGGGACTTTGGACCAAAAGTAACGGGATTTTTGTCCAAAAATAACGGGATTTTTTTACAA